>CM075858.1:60326006-60566006 GCA_037975125.1 Latrodectus hesperus
CATCCCGCCTGGCAAAGACAAAGGTAAATTGTAGAAAGTGTTCATTAATTACTGGAATCGAATCGGCGAGTTTCTACTCTATAGAAATGCCGTCCACCACTAAGTCAAATTATGATTGCATGTTTATGGTTCTTTTAATTAGCTATAAAAATAAAATGATGTACATTTCTCAATATATTTGATAAAGCTGTAACACTCAGACAAATAAAAATAGCTCTTTTGCTGTGTTTAAGAATTTGTGCAGTCCTTTTTATCAAAAAAATTGCGTGGAATTTTCTGTGAGGTACAATATTGAATTTGTATGTTGATGAGTGATTTTGTAACAAACAAATTAATTAATTAAAAAAAATGTAGGGACAAAAGTAAATTGTAATTAACTAATCACATTCCTTTTACCGCAGGTGTAGAGAATAAAATCTAAAAAAAAATTAATATAAATTAAATAGGCTGAAACATTTTTTAAGTTTTTAATCTATAAAATGTAGTAAGTCATCAAAATTAAGAAAAACAAACCATTCACATATTGAAATGAAAAATAATTTGATAACTATTAAGCAAGGGAATTCAAAAATCATTAACAAATTATTTAAAAGTAATAATATGTAAATGAAATAAAATGCCTTTAAAATATTTACCGAAATTAATTTTAAATTTATTGAAAAAATGACAATGAATAAGATTTTCATTTGAACTGTTTAGTGATTAAAAAGATATTACGAAATAGCTTTTATATTTAAAGAGAACTTATTTGAAACCATGATGGGCTTTTGAATTATATGCATTAAATAATTAATTTAACCGCTTTATCAGATATAATATGATGCATTTCTGAGAGAATTAAAAAAAAAATCTTTGAAACATATAAAGATAACATAATCTTTTTAGTAGTGCTGCCATCTGATGACCAAAACAACGGTAAAGAATTTACTTCACAACGAAAAAACACGTTTTTGTTTAAAAAAAATCTTCTCGAAATATTTTTGAAGAATTAAATTTTATAGAATAAAGCTAAAAATAACTAAGCTATCAAAAAATTTAACTTACATTTTAAAATGTCTCATAGTATATTTAAGCATGTTTCATTACTTTTAATTTAATAATATTTTTTTATTTTAACGATTTATTATTTTTTTATTTTAACGAAAATTTTTTATTTTGACAAAATAAAAAATGTTATTAAATTAAAGTCTCTTATGATTTTATCATCTATAAAAAAGCTTATGTCTAAGTATATATATATATATATATACATATATATATATATATATATATATATATATATATATATATATATATATATATATATATATATATATATATATATATATATATATATTTCATATTTCTACACATTCTATTACCAAAGTACTTCATTTCTTAAGAGTTTTAAAGAATTTAATAGATTGTATTGATTTTTTTCTATTTAAAAATGATTAAGCAATTTTTTGTTCAAACTATGCATCTTTAATTATGAGAGATATGTACAATCCTGTGTTTTTATTCTCATGTTAAATAAACATTTTTGTCTTATCATAAACACATTTCTGTACGTGTTACAGGGAAATATGTCACATATAATTAGAATCTTTTCATATTAATTTTAAGTAATACATTTTTTTACCTGAACTTAAATGTATGTTAAATTTATCACTTTCAATGTTATTAGAGTTAATTTCTTATGCACTTTAAGTATATAAATACAATTATATGATATATATATATATATATATATATATATATATATATATATATATATATATATATATATATATATATATATATATATATATATATATATATCATATATATACATATACTAATGTCAATATTGATTCATTTGAAGTGCTCCTTATATAAGCAAACTGTATATCTTGTTACATCAAATTCCTTTGTCATTAGAATGTTACAAAAAAATTTATGATGTAATTGTAATTTCTTTCATATTGTAATAATGCTTATTACATATCAATTGCAAAATCTTTCATTATTTCACTTTTCGTTCTTTACTTAAGCAGCTTACTGGTTCAATTCTTATCTCGGGTATAAATGCTTGTAGTGATTCAAAATACTTTAAACTATAGTTACTGACGTTTTTTATGGCTGTTATAGTTTCTGTGGGGCTTAATTGCTTTCAAAGTGGTAAATAAGCACTTGCGCGTCTTCTGAATTTGATCTCTTTTAAACTATGAATTGTGGTCTAATCGGTTCTCATATGAAAAAATGACTGTTGAAATACATAAACCAAAACAACTAATTCTAATTACAGTTACACAAAATTCGGCAATGCAAAGTAAAAATAATGTTTTCCTGCATACATTTTTCCCATAAAAATTCAGAAGAATTATTTTTCATTGATTAATTAATAACGGTTATTATTCACAAGGAAATTTTTCAATGCAGCATTGATTTTTATAAATATGTTCTTTTATCAAAACGCAACGCTACGTGGGTAGCTGATTGGTTAGAACTCGGATTTTCAATTCAACAATTCTCTCCTTCGAGTCCCATCTTGGAGGTTGATATTATTAATGGTTCCATATCAGTTTTAAGATAAATTCTTCGTGCATTGTTAAAGATTTAAGGCAAAACTATCAGTAAAACGAAAGATAAACCAAACCTAATGATTCTACGAAAGTTAATAATAAAATAAATATCTATTTTTTGATTAAAGATTTTGAAACAATACTTTTTATTTTTCTTGTTAATTGTGTTTCCTTTCTTTCAGAATTTCCTTGTGCTGTTATGATGTTACAGTTCTTAAATAACACAGGAAAATAAATTCATCTACAATAAATTCATTTTTACACGCTTCAGTTTAGAAACTTAAAACATATTTTTATATTGCGGAATCTTAATTCAAAATTTAATAAAAATATTCGACATTTTTCCAAAGTCATAATTCAGGAAATAAAAATATAATATATTTTTTATTTAACAGATGGGGAAATAATTAAAATATAGCATCAATATAATATAAGAAAAAAACTTTTTTCAATGTTCACTTCTTTAAGTCAATTATTTATTAGTTTTTTTAATAACTGTTACTTGCTTATTGTTACTTAATAACTGTTATTTGCTTATTGTTACTTTATTGTGTCTTGCTTACATAGTAAAAATAAACAAAATTAAAAAATCTAGAGTTTAAATTATACATTTTTAGAAAATATCTTGCAGATTGATTCGACTACCGAGCGGTGAAGTTTGAGTAAGACGTTTTGTTATTTATCGCGCTATACTATCTTTCGTGAGAATTTTCATTGATAGTGGATCGTATTCATGGGTTACAAGGGAGAAAATCCTTAAATCTTGCAATCACTCATCTACAAATAGGCAAGCACAACGCAGAAACGTAGAGCTTATCTCCTGGTATACAATAATTCTTGTGATCGAACCCGGAACCTTTTACTACGAAATGTGCTGCCCTACTTTTAGACCTTGCAATTGCAGAATGACTCCTTTTATATTTGAGATGCGATTCATATGACTGAAATATATCTGATTTGTCACCTGATTTTACACTTACATGACTGAATTTCCAATCTGATTCTTTTCGAAACCTTAAGACAAAAATTAGCTTACGGTTATTAAGCTTTAATTCCTAACGATTCAACAGTCTTTGTTTTGTAAATATTATAAAAGAAGGTCTTCAATCTGTCAACAACCTAGTCATTGGTGACTATAACTTAAACTTTTAAGGAATTTTTTAACTGTATAAGTATATTACGTTTTGTTACTAAAAATAAATAATTTATAAACATTAAACTTTTTCTCACCTCAGGACTGAATATTTTGAGTCAAGAAAATTTCGAATTTGCTATTTCACAAATTTTTTTCTCTTTTTTTTCTTATCTTATTTTAGTCATTAATTTTTTCTAGCATTTTTTTTTATTTGGACCATTTTTATCTTTATACAGTTGGTCATTACAACGAAATCAATTTCATGTTAGAGAAACATTGTTATTTAAGAAGAGTCAGAGTATTCCCTATACATCCTGTTGTATTATCAAAATTTAAATTTTGATAAAAAAAAAGCTTAAGCTTACTTTTAATAAAATATTCAGTTAGATTATTTGTTTTCTATACAGTAATGTTGAAGCAAAACCTAAAATATGAGCTTTGGAAAACAAACAAACCGAAAGCATTCAAGAGATAAAAAAGAATTGGAGATAACATATCAGCAGATAAGGCTTCATTTCGGTTCAAAGTTATTCCGAAAATTATTATCTAAAACAGATATTTTTTTATTTTTAAGCAGTAGAAATATTAACTTTACGAAAAAGAGTTGACAGAATTTTGTGAAAATATATTGGATGTCTTGCAATGTTCTGATACCTTTTGGTCTTGATAAAGCAACGAGTAATAAAAATAGATTTGATTCAATAATATCAATAGGTTGATTGATAAAAATGTTGTACTTATTATCAAGAAACTTGTACAGAGAATATTTTATTCCTCGAAATGAACAGTCTAACGCTGTTGTTGCAAAAAATTTTAATATACTTCTCGTAAATTGTTTTTTGAGTGGATATTTCCTAGATCGAGGCGCATATTTACGTATCGCAAGGAAGAAAACCCGGAAACTCCAAAATATCTCGCTTGGAGCTTAGGATTTCAAACTGTATAATATGAACCAAACATTGCAGGTATATCCATGGCGTAACATCTACTGGAATGGCTGAACTGGCTGCTTAATATAGAAAATCATTTTGGTTTTCATATCAAACACTCGTGTATTTCAATTACATACCCATGCATGAATGCTTAAACTCCAAATTCATACCAAATTTAAATTTTAAATGGCTCGTAATTCACATCAAAACATTTAGTATGAATTTTAAAAGTTACTGAGCCATACATAGAGCAAAACCGAGATGATAGAAAGTTCTTAAAACAAAGAGAAAGAACTGAAAGTACAACTTCGAAGGAGAAATCACTATCCAAGTTTCGCCAAAGAAATGGTATTTTCGCCATCCAAGCTAAAGAAGTATTTTGAAACAGTTTAATGAAATGCTTTATGGTATCATCATGTATAATAAAATATGTTTAAATATATTCGATTATAATGTCTAAATAATTATACCATTTATGAAAGACAGGCAATTATTTTTTCAATAAACTTTCTGTTACAACAGAGGGTATTTGCGCATTTTTCAGAAGATTTTATTTCATTGTAAGAAAAAAATCAACTGTATGGAAAATATTATATTCACATCCATTACATATTTTTGAAATTATATTCATCGGCTGATATGTAGAATTTTTGTTCACATGCAAAATGACGTCTAAAAGCAATACATGGAAGGATCCATTTACGCTCTATTCGAAATGGATTGTTTTTATTTAGTTACTCAGAAACACTATAAAACGATATTTTTCGACATCTAAAGCCACAATACGAAATATTACAAATAATGAAGATAAATGTCGTAGAATCTAAAAAGGAAAATTCTTATGAATACTTATCCTAAGAAAAAGTACAGTTTTTTCTAATACTGCAAAGATGAGATCTTTAATGCTAAAAAATATACCCTAACTCAAAAATATGTTGCAGATAAGTTAGCACTAGAGAAATAACAGAATGTTGACAATATAATTAATTTATTCACATAAATTTTTAACTTACGACTACATGATTTTTTATAAACTAAAAATAATATATCAGAAAAAAATGTATTTCATTATATTTGAGAAAATTTTAAAAATTATTTTCAATTATCCATAATGAAATTCTGTTGCTTCAATGACAGTATGCATAACGTTGTTCACAATAACAGTTATGCATATAATACAAATATAAATTTATATTAAAAAATATCATATTTCATATCTTTAAAAAAATTTAATTGCATACATGCTTAAACTTCTATTTTAATATTCTTTACAATTTACGCTTTACGTACTACACCAAATATTTATCTATTTTTTATAAAAAGTTCTTCATTAGTTTTGCTTTCTTAAATTTAACGTGCTTTGAATATTCTTCAAAACTTATATTTTACTAGAATTCCCAAAAACATTTTCTCTAAAATTCTGTTTTAATAGAATTATTAGGTTTCAACGAATCTCTTTTGGGACTACTTTTCAGTTTATTTGTTTCAAATTATTGATTATTATGTTTCAAAGAATCTCTTTTCTTTCCGAAAAAAAATATTCTTTGAAACATAATAATCCATTTTTTTAAGTGAGCAACTAATGTATACTTCCTGTCGATTCCATTCCATTTTTTAAGTGACACTTTATCCTGAATTCCGTTTGAATAAATTGCGATTAAGTGAAAAAAAATCACTTTATTTGTCCACAACAACAAAACAAAACTAACAAAAAGTACGAGCTAACCAGATTTAAGGATTATATGGAAAATCATTTTCCGAAGGTTCTACTGTAGCCTTTTTTTAGAATAAAAATGTCATTTCTCCTGATAAAATTGCAAAAAATTAATTTTAACATTTTATTGAATTCCCTTGAATTTTAAATTAAATAGTTTAATAAAAATATGGTGAATATGTATTTAGTCCAGTAAAACATATAGTTTAAATTGAAACAAAAACTCCCATATGTTCTTCAAACATTTTAGAAGTGTAGAAATTACTTTTAAGTATTTTTAACCATACTCAGATTATATCTTTTAAATAATTAGCATAGTTAGTTTTTATTCAACTAAAAATAGTAACTTAAAATATAACCAACACATACGAGTAATAATTTAAATGCAATCATTAAATTAAATAATAATAAGATGCAAGCATACAATTATTTTTATATTTTTAAAAGGTTATTTTTATATTGTTCATTATTAGAACATTCCACGTTCCTTACTTTCTTAAATAATAATTTTGAGTAAAAATTCATCTATTTTAAAGCATTCACAAATGCGTCAGACGAAATGAATCCTATCCACCATCCTCTGTATTCCAGACGTCATATATCGAAAAATATTTTTAAGTTTAGCTATAAAAATTTTATTGCAGTTTGTGTTCTTTTAAGTTCCAATTCTTGTCATTTATTGTAAATAGAATTTTTTTTCCTTCTATAATTTTAAAGCGTCATTGATAGAAATGTATTTTATTTAAATGCGCACTTCTCGCGCGTTGACTTATTTATTATTTTAAAGTAATACTTTAGTTTTATTTCTGCCAATAATTTTAAGTAATCATTTTACATATTGCCAAATATCTTTTCTTTTTGTAAATAAAATGTTTCCTATCAGGGGCATTTTCAGAGATATATAATAATTTCCGAAACTAAATCATTTCAAACTTATTTTATTACTTCCGACCAATGTTTCTTATTTCAAATAAATAATTTAACAAATATTAATTTGTAATAAAAATGTTTTTGTTATATAAAGGCTTGTGTTCCAAGAAATCATAACTATTAATGATAATATTTTTAAATAAAACCATTTTTCTTATAATAGAGTTTTCACTTAAAAGCATAGTGGGTAATGAAGCTAAATTTGACAATTTCTAAGGAATTCTTTTAAATTCAACATCGCCAGCTGTAAGTTTCTAAAAACAGAGCAATTTGTACCCAATTTATTTTATCTTGAAGAAACATCCTCGAAACTGATACTTCTTCGAAGAAAAGATATATTTCAAGAGTCGAAATGCGAAAGATTAACTTACAAGTGCGTCAAAATTGAAGCGAGTGCTTGTTCCAAAATAATATCGCTTCAGAAATGCTTCACAATTTCTTATGAAACAATTCTTAGGCGATATTATTCCTCAAAGTGTTTCAGAGGCATTTTAAAAATAGATATCATATAGAAATTTTTTTAACTAATGTTCATATTTTTATTAGCTATATATATATTTTCATATAGGAAATGTATTAAACTAGAGTATTTAAATTTATTTAAAAAACGATCGATAAGCTTTTTAGAATGGATTATTAGAATCTTATAAAGGAACGTTTCAAAGAGGATTAAATTATTAGTTTAGTTTGAAAACAAAGTAATTATGCATCTGTTGCGTAGTTAAAGAGACTTTTTCTAGAAAATTAAAATATTCCAATGCAGCACTGAATAGATAACGTAAAAGAATATTTGAAGTACTTAAATATTTATCTCATGCAGTCTTTCAGGTATAATATTTATAGATGTAAAATATACGCTCATACCGCAAAACAGAAAAGCCGGAAGATTTCCATGCAAACAACCCGACTCATACAAGAAGAGAAGAGCTTTTATTTTCTATGTTTAAGCAAGGCTCAGGACTAGGATTGAACTTGAGAACTTCTATTCCAAAAAAGTAGTTCAACTATTAAATTTTAATGACAGATCTTTCTTAAATCATTGATCAATTGTGTTTATTATCCCAGAAATATTCAGCAAAGATATATCAAATATGAAATAAAACATCTCTTAAAGGAAATTGTAATACGAATTGCCTTAATTTTTTATAATCTGTTGTTAAATTATTTTTTCTCCTTATTTTCGGCTGAAATATTTTATCAAGAAAAAAAAGTGGATATCCGTAATCCGTGTTAACGAAAGGCCAAAACATTTATAAAATAAAAAACACTACTTCTGACATAAAATTCACTCGAAATTAGGTAATTTATTTATTTTAAGTATAGTTCTGGTTGGTGAATGTATTTTTGTAAAATTTGCAAGATATAAACTATATATAGTCCCTTAATCTTAATATTATTTATGAATAAGATTCTCCCTATTTTATATAATTATGTTTATTCAAAATAAGATGATATATTACTTGCCTTATATCAAATATGGCAATATAAAATCTTTAACGTCGCATTTCTGAATGTAAACTTTAAATATAGATCCTTAATCCTTATATTATATTAATAGAGAAAATTTGTTTATTCATTGTTCTATAGAAATTAATTAAAAAATAATTAATACGCGGAAATTTAAGTGCCACTGAACTCAAGAAATAGACCTTTATAAAAATTTAAATCCAAATTTTTAAACGGCTCTAATTTTAATATTATTTATTTTAAAAACTTTTTTCATACATTATCCTACAGAACTAAAATATCGTCTCGGCACATTTACAAGCGATCGAACTATTTGACTTACATTTTTTACTTAATTTATAAATTTACTTAAAATTACAATGCTACACAAATTATAAGAACGAATATCAGTAGAAATTTCAATTAAGCTCTTTTTCAACCCTTGAATTCCACATTTCTGGTAAATCATATTTACTATCCTAATGTCTTGGATATATATTGTGGTATTACACATGTCAATTTATATTACTCATGTATGACACTATACCAGGAACTTTTTCCTCGTCATTTTCAAACATCACTGTAAATTTATTAAATTTTATCTCATCCATAAAATTTGTAACCATTCAACTTTGTATTAAAACTGAAATCAAACGTCTTATTATCAAATTTGTTTACATGCTAAAAGTGAGACTCGCTCTTTTAATTTTTTATGCGTTAAGCTAATTAGGGATTTAATTTCTCAGAAGGAGACATATTTCCGAAAAGTTTAAATAATATTTATTGATATCTATAATTAAAAAAGAATAATTTTTAACGTTCAGACTCAATTTGATAGTCTTCAGCTGAATCAAGTATCGAATCAGTTAACCCCTAGTCACGAAAATGAAGACTTTTTCCATCAATTATTACGTTATTTCACTGAAAAAATCCAGAAACCCATTGTAATATCTCTTACAGGGTAGCCAAACAATTGAAGGCTGCTAAGAGGTAATAGACTATTCACTGCGTTGTTTTCTCGGTTTTTTTTTTATATTTAATAATAAATCGTATTCACGTGTCAAAAAATAAGAAATCTGAAAAAATTAAAAGCATTTTCCTCAGCTCACTCTAGCATAAGAATAAAACAGCAGTCTTCAGAGCGAAGTGTTTCGGGTTCGATCCCTTTCTAGTTGAAGAAAATCGAAGATGGATATTGAGTTTCTTCCCGCTGTATACGTGTTTATTGGGATAGGTGTTTGGGAGTTTTCTATCTTTCACTATATAATATATTATTTTGAGTTTATAATCAAGACCACTGTATAACAGGGTCTTGATTACGAACACACAATTATATAGTGATTAGACAAAGTAAAAATAATAAAATGATGTATCACATTGAAGAATGTGAGGAAACATGCAAATATATGCAATACATTAACGATATATAAAACACATACTAATTGCGCTATATTACAATGTATTCCTTCATCATACCAAAAATCTACATTGTAGTACAGAATTCATTAGGTTTACAAAATTTATAAAATATGTTACAAGATTATAAAGATTAGAATTTACTAAATAGTAAACTTTGCTGGGATATTTAATATTGTAGATTGCATTGTGCTGATATTATATTATATTAAAACATATTCAATATTAACATGTAAATTAATATTTTGCAGCACCTTTATCTGTATAGCTATAAGTATCAATATCACAGAAATTAGTTTCACAAAAGATAAAATAATTAATCTGCCGTGTAAAAGTCTTCGTAATTTAGAAGCTGGGATCAAAACCCTTAATACTTGCTCACCTCCAGAAGTATCATTTCACTTGGATGACATTGCGACCATAATCTATTTAACGTGCCCCAACCACTTATTAAACACGATGGATCTTCTATTAAGAAGGGATTCGAACTCACTACTTCCTGATATTGAGAACAACGCATTAACCCACCAGAAAATCGAGGCCTTCATTGTGGACAATCCACAATCTGTAAAAAAACTCTCGAAATTTAATTTATGTCGTGAATATTCAAAAAAAATCTCAGAGCAACTTCAGTTCATTAAGCTGTCCATCACGTGATAACAAAGCATTATTTTCAGCCTATGGACATATAACATGCAAAATGTAACATTTATGGGCTTAGAAAGGCAGCATTGGTAGTTTGTATTTGCTTTTGTAATTTGTTTTCTAGTCTTTGAATTTTTTTCTCTTAAATTTATAATCTAAGGATTTTTTAGCATCACTAGGGATTTTCGCATTGTTAAACTGACATAATTTATGACATTGAAAACAAGAAAATAATATTCTTGGGAGATGTTTCGAAATCCTTAAAAATTGCTCTCAATTTGAATAATTTCAAAACATTTCCTAAAGCATTTTTGCTAGTAAAATTCATTAAAATATTTCTTTATAGTTTTTGTTTCATTTTTAATTCATTGATGTCTAACTATAACTTATTTTTTTCTTAAAAGATCTGATATAATCAAATTTTCGTGAAAAGTTAGTAAAATTATGCTACTTTTTTATCATTGGATTTTTAATAAAAAATTCAGATATTTCCTTGTTCTTAGTACCTCTAACCTACAATCCTTTTTAATTATAGCCACGTCATAGCTATACTTTTTCATGTTAGTCCTTCAAACATGAACCAGAATTTCAAATCTTTGTGTTTTATTGATATTTATTCACAACTATTCACTGAAATCTTTCCCTCTTGTAAATATTCTATCGAAGATGTTTTATCATAAGAATTGTTGGTATTTTAAATTAATACAAATTAATTGATTTATGCTTATTGGAAGTAACATTTACGTGAGATGTGCAAAGTATATAATTAAAAAATTTCAAAAATACTCATTTAAAGAATATTATTAGGATATGAAGTAACAAGAAAAGTCTTAATTTCTATGATTCAGATCTATTTTAACAATTGTGAAAGATAAACCGTATTGAAATATAATCCAGGTTTTGAACGTAAGTATTTGCAGTCTCACTGCTTTATTATTCCTAATTTCAATTATTTATTTAGTTTTATTAAAATAACAGTAATGTTTATTTTAATTTTAATAAAAATAAAATAAACCATCAGTAAAAGTTAAACCAAATCTGTAAATTAAAATAATTATAAATTTGGTAATGCTAAAAAAAGTCTTCAAAATTGCATTACTTTAGATATTATATATATGTATATATATATAAACGGTAAAAGAAACAAATTAAATGAAGCTTTTATTTTTTAATATCATTTCCTGATAATTAGACGACATTGTCTTTAATCAGTACTAGGAAATGAGAATTGTGTATAGAGATGAATATATCTATCTGGTTATATAAAGATAATTTTTTTCACTTTTCCTAAATTATCATTGATTGATAAGTTCAAACAATGAATGACGAAATATGGCGATGAAATAACTGCGGAAACTTTTTGTGACATAAAGGCACTACACAGTTTGGCAATAGATAAGGTGCATACAAAAATTAATCTGACAATTATAATATTTGAAAAATATGGGAGGTAGTCAATCAAATGCTTGCACAATTACAAAACACGTTGACGAAAAACTTCACCATAAAATTGTTGAATGCAAATGTCATTGGACTCTGACGAACTTTCCTGATACAACATTCACTGTTGGAAGATGCATAACAAGCCGCACGTTAAGAGTGGATATTGAAGGAAGCACAGATGAATGGGAAATTGATGTTTACCCAGGTGGCTACAACGAAAGAACCGCCGATTTCTTGTCCGTCTGGCTAAGAAGGGTGAGCACGCGTGAGAGGCTAGTCGAGTTCACTTGCGAGATTTCAAACACGCAAACATCATTTATCGAAGGCGACAACACGATAGTGTTTGCAAGAAAGACTCTCAAGAAAAAGCTGTCTTTGGAATCCTTCTTGGGATGGTCTGCTTTTTGTGAAAGGAGTCGCATTCTCGCAGAGGATAGTGGAGCTTTAGAGGAGGGAAATTTGACGCTTAAATTCACTCTTCGAATTTTCGATGACAAGTGCATCCCACACCCAGCTGTGGAAGATGAAGATCCAAACATGGACGAGACGCTACAGGAATTGTCGGAAGACTTCAACCAGTTGTTTCATAGAAAGAAACATTGTGACGTGACTGTCAAAGTCAACGGCGAATTAATTCGTGCACACAAAGCCATTCTCTGCACCAGATCTGCAGTGTTCCAGAAAATGTTCGAATTCGAATCAATGGCAGGTTTTAAAAAAATTGTCATCGATGATATCAGCAAGGACACTTTCTTGGTGATGATGCAGTTCATGTATACAGGAAAACTCCCTACATTAAGTTTCGATTCTACAATGGAACTTTATTACGCCGCTGACAAGTATGAGTTGGCGAGTCTCAAGAGGTTGTGTTCAAGGACCTTGGCGAATAGTTTGAACAACAAGAATTCAGTTCAAGTACTTGCATTAGCGCATCGACATCACGATAGCTTATTGCAGAAAACTGTTGTTGATTTCATCGCCAAAAATGCTGCAATGATACAGAGTCGCCCGGATTGGCTGGAGTTGATGAAATCGTCCCCAGCTTTGGCTAACATAGTTTTTCAAAGATTGGCTCAGATAAATGTTGAAACCAAGCCTTTTTCATCAATATTGCGTAGATCATCACGAAAGCTGAAATTTTCGCAGGTTTCTGCTGATGAAGTTTTTAAAAATTTAAAGCATCAGTCCTTTAATGATAAACATAAATAAACTTATTAAGTTTATAACAATGAGGAAGGAAGACAGGGAACATATATTGTTAGAGGTGAATATTGTCACGTGCCTATTATAAAAGTTAAATTATTGAAGTATAACTTGAATTTTATATGATAGTTATTTTATAAAATAGTTATTGTTTATTTATAGTTTATCACATGTTCCTAGATTTTTCTTCTAGCTATTTCAAAGATTTGCAAACATTTTAACTTGATAAATAAATCTGAAAAACTCAATTAATAGAATAAAGAATTATTACTACAATAAATACTTTAAACTTCTTACATTTTATGTATATATTTTTGAATATATATTAATACATAATCTGAAGTTATTATTAAACACATAATTTAGTGTTGCGTTTTCAGAACAAAGTATTTTTTTCACTATAGATGGTGTGATATATAGGCTTTAAAATGTGATTTAATCCATGTTTTAAAGCTTAAATTTTCTGATCTTCATGATGATATTATAAATTATTAGAATAATTTGAGCAAAAATTTTAATATAGTTTAAGCGAAAAAAATTTCTTTAAAATAGTTTTACTTTTCTAAATTATTTCCTCTGTCTGTGGTTTACTATCTTTATACCATATTTTTGTAAAATCAATGATCAATTTAATAATTTAAATGTAAATTTTTGTATTTTATTTCTGATGACATATAAACACTAGATAAAAATTTTAAATTTCTTATGAAATCTTAAGAAGGTAACCTTGTGAAATCTTAAGAAGGTAACAATTTCAGTCTTAATATATGAGCCCATAAAAGTTCTTCAAAAATCTGATTGGACCATTACAGGCAGTTAGCGTATAGACTATATAAGTATTTGGCACATCTTTTTACTATACAATATGTGTTCAATTTAATGACTAAAAAAGAATTTTTTTAAACTAAAATAAGAAATATGTAAATAAAATTTAAAATTTTCTTTAATATTTTAGAAAAGACAAGGAAATAACAATGACACTCTAAAATAATATGTAATTCCCTAATAGCCGTGCATAAAATTGGACTAGTACAGGCCAATAACGAACTTATTATATATTAATTAAATATTTGAGATAGCGTGTTATTATAAAATAAACTATGTACTCTGCATGTTGAGTGTCAATTTCGTTTTTCAAAGGATATAAATTTAAGATTAATAAGTTTTGATAACAGTCATAATTATATGTTTGTAATATTTAAAGAATATCAACAGTATTGTGTGTGTTAATAATAATATATAGCTCTTAAAATATATTTTTTCAACTTAAAGAAATTTGATTGGACAATCATAAGCAAACCCCGCCTTCCTTAGACCTTATGTAAGTATTTCCGATAGCCTTTTATTATAAAATAAATAGCAAATTGAAATAAGATTATATAAAATAGTTAAACTTGTGTGAAGTTTATTTCCAAAAAAAAATATAAATTTGTTATTAGTAATATTTTATAAATTAGCATAACTTCTTTAAAACAATAAAAAAGTAACATTGTTAATAATTTCATCAATTCTTAAAGTCAATATTTCTAATCTAATAAAAGTTGGTCTTTTCTTGAAACGGATAAAAAAGTAAAAATACTTAATTTCATTAGTCTTTACAATCTCGATACTGTTGATAACATATTTATCTTTAAGATACATAGATATTTCCAATCTGTAGAAAATTGATTAAATCATCTTAAGAGGATAAAGTTTATACAAGTATTTCAAATTTAAGATAATTACAATGAAGCAGAGATTATTTTTAATAATTTACAAATAATTTTAATTCACAAATGGTTGGCGCTTTTGTCTTCGATTCAATAGATCGTGGATTCGAATCCCATGTTGATCATGGATGTTTATAGTGGTTCGCAATCCACTTTAAACTGTAGGTCCCGGTCTATTTATCTTTCGTCTGCGAAAAGTGATAGATGAGAAACAAACAAATCAAACGTAAGACATCTTATTCGAATAAATATTTTTTGCATGCAATTTATGCTTTTAATAGCTCAAATACGGATTCAAAATTTCATATGTAGGATTCATACACAAAACTTCTATGAAAAGAACTATAAAATTATGTTAAATCAACAAAATGTATATTTCTAAAATTACTATTATGTAATTAATTTAATCTAAATTAAATCAACTATCAGAACAGAAATTCTAAATCAGTATTATGAATAGCTTAATGTACATCGGTGATAAAGATATATTAACCTACAAATAATCATATTAATATTATATACTTACTTTGTCTCGATTTTAGCTGCGAAAAACGTTTACTTTTCATAATCTCATCAAGTTATGAACTGAAAAAACTTACACTAACTTAATGCGATGAAAAGAAAATATGCATTAGATACTTTTTGTACACGACATACCAAATAAACAAAAATTTTAAAAATGAAGAATAACCATTTTTGACTGAAGTTTGAGATTAAGCGTGAAAACAGAAGTGTTATTTAACACATAAAAGCTAACACACATGTCAAAAAATTTTAATTAACTGCATTTATAAGCTTTGTTTTTATCAACGACATACATAGAGTACTAAAACAAATACAAATGAAAACATATAGATTAGCTAAAAACAAATACAAATGAAACAAACAATAGTTATGAAGTTATTAAATATTGAAGTCGGGATTATTTTCATTCGTGTTTCATTCAATGATGATTTTGACCGATGACTGACAAAGAAAAGATAAGAAAAAAAAACGAAAAAGCATTTCCTGAAGAGGATAAAAACAGTACTTTCTTTTAAAAAATAATTCTATAAGAAAATGGTCTCAAGCGATGCGTATTTTTTAAGATTTAATTCTTGTAATTTTGAGTTGCTGTCAAATGAAGAAACTGGTATCTGAACTGGCACCCAACTAAGTAAACCTGCACATTTCATTCGTGGAGGAATACTTAATTTTACGTAACTTTGAAATTGCTATAAACATCTCGGGATGACAGTTTTTTATTATAAGAAATCAAAATAATTGATCAAGAAATAAAAATTAAAAATAATATCATAAACTGTGATAACTTTGAAATTATAACTATCATTTTTGTGTATACAAAGAAAATAATGAAATGAAATTTATCCTTTTAAAGACCATGGCACAAATGATGAGAAAAAGCATCGCTTCCGTGTCCGAGAGGTAGTGGGTTCGATACCTGACACAGCCGATGACCTCTATAATAAAAAACTTTTGTAATTTCAAAATCATGTGTAATTAAATATCAGTCCTCTGTTGTGGCATGAAAACAAGAAGCTTCTGCATTAAAACTTTGTTAAAAGCTGATTATTAACAGCTTGGTAGAGTTTTTCACAGATTTGTCAGTAGGAATAAGTAGCAAGGGGTCTCTGACAATACCTCAACTTTACCGAACTGTAACTACACTGCTGGACAATTGCTAAGGACGGATCACAAATTACAATGTAGCATAACATTAAGCGAGACATGAGGTCTAGTAGTATAAAATATAGTTGCCACACTGTTCAGACATTAGAATAAAGAATATTTATTTTTCTGGAAAGTACAAAAGCTGTGAAACATCTGAAAGAAAAAAAATTTCATTTGATGCTGCATACGGAAAAATGGAACAATGCATCTAAAAGTCATCAGCCACCCTGAAGAAAGGTATCAGTACGGGATATGCCCACCGTGGAATGTGATGCAACATTCCACACGTCGTATCATACATTGCACAACATTATCCGGCAGCTGTTGAGGCAATTTATCACATTCCTTTGGGAGTGCACGGATGAGGGTGTTCTTGTTTGTCGGGCGATAGTTTCGACCAGCAGCTTGCCTCCCCAAAGCATCCCACACATTTTCAATAGGGTTTAGATCTAAAGAACGTGATGGCCATACGAGGCGTTGAATACCCTCGTGGTCCAGACAATCCTGAACAGCGAGTGTTCGATGACATGTTGTGTTGTCGTCCATAAAAACAAATTTATCACCGATAGCACCACGGAAAAGATGAACATGAGGAAGTAGAGCTTCATTAATGTATCGTTGATCCGTCATAGTCCCATTCGCAACCACATGTAAGGACATGCGGCCATTGGTCATGATGCCGGCCCACACCATGACACTGCTTGTCGGATATCGGTCCCTTACCTTGATATTTTTTGGATGATAAGCAGTACCACTCTCGCGCCAGATCAGTTGAGCCTACAATCCAATGACAGACTGAACCTACTCTCATCTGAGAATAGTACGTATGCCCTGTCCTGTTCAGTCCAATTGCGATGCTCACGACACCATTGCAAACGGGCAGTACGGTGCTGTCTGGTCAATGGGACACACACAACAGGTCTGCGGGCGTATAGTCCTCCACCCCACAAACGTCTGGCAACAGTTTTTCGGGAGATCTGCTTTCCTGAAACAGCAAGAAACTGATTTGCCACCTGCTGAGCTGTGGTGCGCCTGTTCCTTTTTGCTGATAGGGCGATATATCTGTCTTCTGCAGGCATCGTACTTCTAACACGACCTCCCCCGTGCCGCCTACTACACATTCCAGGTAGTTTTAAATGACTTCCACAGCCGTGAAACAACGCTGTGAGCGATGCCGAACTCCATGGCAACATCTGTTATTTTTCGCCCTTCTTCGATCTTTCCAATAATTCGGCCACGCATAAAATCATCTAAGTGAGGTCGGGAAGACATGCCAAAAATTTCAAGTTCGTCTTTTAAATCTTTCCTGTAAACTTTGACTTGAAACAACAACTGTCCACACGCGTCAAAACCTTTAAAGCTCTTATGAACGCTATCACGTGATGAACAGACGTGGAAAAAAAATTTGCATACGCATACTTCTTCTTCCTGTATACCGCACCTATTCTAATTTTCCACATTTTGCTTCCTTTCATTTTGTGGTTGCTATGGATGATAGTGTTATCCGTCCCTTGCAATTGTCCAGCAGTGTATTATTTCAAGTTAATTAAAGTGATAACAAACATGCTGGAGAACAGATTAAGTTTGTTGCTGTGACATCACCTTTAGCATATAAAGTTCTCGAAATGTACCCACAATTTTAAATGGATTATTGATAGCTACAACTCCAAACCACTTCAAGTATTGTTGACTTGTTAAAAGTCAATTTCCATGAATTGTTGAATGTAAGACCTGGAAAGAATTCTAATGATTGTGTAAAAGATACACAATAATGCTAATCAGTACATATCTCTCATTTTGATAATGGAAAACATTGATTGTTTGCTGAATAAAGAAAGGCATAAAATGTGTGTGTACATTTTAAGATATGAACTGTGGTCAAGTGAAGAAATAGACCACCTGATGTGGCACCCAATTTTACAAACTTCCACATTTTATTTGTGAAGGAATACTTAATTTTATATAACTCTAAAATTGCTGAGAACACCTCGGAACGACAATTTGACTATAAAAAATAATTTTAAAAAAAAACATCAAAAGCGGTAATAACATTGAAATTATTGCTGTATATTTTGTGTATATAAAGAAAAAAATGAACTAAAACTTTTTAAAAACTATGGCAGAGCTAATGAGAAAAAGCATTGCTCTCGTGCCTCGCAGATAGTGGGTTCGATACTTGACACAGCCGATGATATCCATGTTGAAAAAAATTTCTTAATTTTAAAACTATGTGTAATGCAAGCATTTGCGGGAAAGTGAACCCATTTTTCCTTTTTCCAATCTATTTTTAAATGATAAGTTTTCTTTTCAGGCAGATAAGACAGGGGAATAAAAGAAAACTTCAATTGGAAAAGAATAAAACAACAAATGACATTTTATTCATTTAGTTTGACAGATAAATAAAAACTTGTTTTATTACAATGGTTGTCGTGTTTATTTCATTTCGTTATAAAGACTGGTTATTTAATTTATAAGAATGTAGTGGGAGTTACAGAGAATCTCATTGTACAATTACTACATGATAAACGTGTGCAACCAAATAGGTTGTTTATAGTCGACTAAATTACTTCCTATTTCTGGCATACCTAAAAAAATATGAAAGCATTAAGCCTAAAATCATTTCATTTGGCAAAGTAACAACATGTACTTAAAAAATCTATTTTTTCATTTTTAACTTGCATAGATATTAAAATTATATTTAATGCATATTTTAAATATCGAATCCATTTTTCTAATTGTATTATAATATAATTTGAATTTTTTGCTTCTAATTTCAAACATATTTTAAAAGGAATAAGTTTCTAATTAGATACTGATATTGTTTACACTTTTCTATAGTTATATTTTTACATTTTTTTCTTTTTGGCTCTGTGATATAATATTATATCATAGAGCCAATCAGCTATATTGAAGAGTATATTATTAACCATGCTGTTGCTAACTCTATCATCCTTTTATTATTAACTATATTTGCATAAATATTAAACATCTTTTTCATAATAATGATATAGTAAAGCAAATAGGTTAAATTTAAATATGACATTTATGTTCACATGATTTATTATTATGTATCTGAAGTTAATAATAAATTAATTTTTTAGGATTTATACACAAATTAAATAGTTCATTACAAAAAATCGTAAATCTAATAAAAATAAAATTTAATTCAAATGAAACAGATGAATGTGGCTAGAAATATTGGTTTTCAAATATAATTCTTATTTATGATAATATTATAAGTTACAGATGTACTTTATTTCCATGTATAAAATAAAATCTTTCAAATCTGAAAATCCTGATGTATAATATATAAAATTTTATATTTGTAAATTTACCTATTTGTTTATCTTGAAAGATAAAATCTTGCTATGCATGAATCATGATGTATTCCACTATGCATTTGAAATCGCAAAAGCTCATTATTTATTAATCTGTGGGTAATGAAATTTCTCAAGATATGTGAATCATAATATATGTTGTAACTTTGAATTATAATAACTATTAATTGCTTGGTGAAGGTAATATTTCCTAACATATGCGACATGTTATTCTATGTTACAATTTAAAATGAAATGTTCCCTTTATTTCTTTGCAAAAAATGAGCTCTTCGTATTTTGTAATAGCAAACGAAATATATAATTATCGAAATCTCTATAATGTTTATAATAATTCATTCTAAATTCTTAATTAAATTTCCTCTAGAAGATATATTTCAAATCTTTAAGTTACGTATGATGTACATCATAATAAATTTTCCAATGTAATTTTTTATTCACCCGTTAATATTCCAAATTTAAAAACCATAGTACAATAAAACATTTAAAGATTACCATTAATATTTAAAGTTTGTTATTAGCATTTAAAAATTACATTAACAATCAAATGTATGTAATTTTATTTTCATTTTCCATTGGAAAATAAAATCTCAAAATCTGTACGTTATGGTATAAGCCAAAAATCATTATAAATATCAAATATAATCACCTACGATAGGCTCTTCTAGACATGATGTATAGCAAAATATATGAATTCAATGATTGAAAAAGTGATTTGAAAATATTGTACATAAACATAGCTTACATTGAATTTTGTAAACATATAAGCCATGACAATGTTATCATTAAAATGTTAATATAAATTTCATAAATGTGATAGTTATTTTAATCAAAATGTGTAATTTTCAGTTTTAAACAATATAAAACTTTTCCTAGTTACATTCACTATGTAAGCATGAAACTGTTTTACAAATTAATTAAATAACCTTCATATTTAAAATTGATGATGTAATTAAATAACCTTCATATTTAAAATTTATTCTTTTAAAAAATTGAATTAAATTTTTAAATTAAAATACTTTTCTTTTAATTAATCTTTGTCTGTTTAATAATTATTAAAGCTTTTACAAGTGTTTAGTTCTTTTTAATGAGTTAAATAAGTAAAAATTTATATAAAATAGTTGCATCTAAGAAATCACTTCTAATATTAATTAATACCAACTGTTTTTACATTTGGCTTTTTGATACGTTGCTATGTACATATATATATATATATATATATATATATATATATATATATATATATATATATATATATATATATATATCGTGCTGTGAAAAAATATTGAAATAAAATGTAATTCAAAATATTTGAGAAATAAAGGTATTTAAAGAATTATTCCAGTATAAAATCATTAATTATATTGCAATATAATTAGTTAATTTTGAACAGAAAACAGTCATCGAATAAATTACTAAAAATTATATTTTAAAAAATAATATTTTTTTATACAATATAGTCACGTGGCATACTAAGATAACGTTATACAAAGCATTTAAATCATTCAAACATTCATTATATTTCGATTCTCCATAACATTAGATGGAAATATGGAGACATTGGTAATATTGAGGAAAAAATTGAGTATATTTCTTGTATGTCTTGAGTATATCTCTTGGTGGAGCTTGTATAGTTATATGAGCAGACATTGATTTTTTCCCTTTTCACTATGAAAAAAAGCAAGGGAAATTCCCTTGAAATTCAACAACTTATCACATCACCTTTAAGAGTACCATTGATAGCAATATGTTGACTGGAAAAATTTTCCCTTTTCTTTCTTTGATTTCCTTACTCATCGGGGTATTTCCTTTTTCCCAAACTATTTTTCAAAAATAAATTTTCGAGATATTAATACATTTATTTCCGCTGTGGTCTTACAAGAAGAATGCATGAAATAACTAGGAAGAACCTATTGCAGTTAATAAGATACAAAAAATTAATTATTTCTTATAAATCATTTCTGATTTATAAGATCATTATTTTATGAAAAGTTGTATATTTAAATATGATTACTTTCACATAATATTTAAAAAAATTTGATTTTCAAATTAAGACTAAATAAACTGAGAAAATATCAAAATCAATTAATTTCGCTATCCCAAATACTTTTAAACATTCAAATTTATAACTATATACCCCATGCATTCTTCTTAACTTTAATAGATATTAATATAAAAAATAATTTTTATTAAATAAAATTGTTTACATTAAGATGTGGTTTGTTTAGTTGTCATTTTCTAGATAAAACCAGTAAAGATTTTATTTTAATTTTGCTAATTTTGCGTTATAAAAATAAATTAGTAATATTTTTACTAAGATTTTGATCCACAAAAACTTCCTAATTGCATTACATTGTCGATTTATTAAGTAGCTTTCTAATTCACTGGTAGCAGAAATTTGTGTATATTTCGAATACAAATATAATCCAAAGTATCAATAATCTGATGACAACGAAAATGTTGACAAAAATATTAATATTTAATTTTCTCAAGGAAAGGATAATGACATCTTTTTCCATGAGTAAAATTAACGAAAAACATTGCGCCATTTTTCAATAAAATAAAAAAACCATTGAAAATTTAACAGTTTAACCAATTTGACATCGCTTTTACTTTGAATAAGGCTATCGGATGATAATTTGACTCGATCTTGATATCAGCGTAATAGCGTATGATTGTAATAAAACATATTTTGTACATCTTTGCATACATGGAAAACAATAAAGTCTTATTTATCTATCAAAAGAGATGGAAAACAACTAGACGTATTAGTTTCTCAAATAATAATAGTTGCAAATTTTTTTCTATTTTAAATTTATTTAACATAGTCTTTCGAAAATCGAGTGAGAACTTTCACTGTATAATATTTATGATAATAACAAAAGAATCTTAATTCGTATAGATTTATGACGTAAAGCTCGATTTATAGTAATTTTTAAATTATTAAATAATGAATACGAATAAGTTAAATCTAAAAATATCTTGCTCCTTTTACAAGCGCAAAATAGAAGCAACTTGAATATCATTTTTAACATTCACTTCGTTCTTTACAATATAGATTACGAACACAAGAATGCATTAATTAAATGATATTGAAGATTTAAATTACCTTAAGGGCATTGTCGATGATATTAGCAGTCACATCTTTTCTTGAGAAAAGAAGAATAAAAAATAAATTTCTCACATCGCATTGTAATAATTCTACACATAAGGTTTCTCTTAATTATTATAATGAATTTCTTTTTTTTTTTGCTAATTATCCGCATTTTTATAGTTAGTAAATCTATAAGTAATTTTTATTACAATTTTTTTCTATAGCTTTAGCCTCTTGATAATGGGAAAATTATGAATAATTAAAAAGGATCGTATTAAAAGCAACGCCAAATATTTCTACAAATCATTATCTCGATCGTAGATTTTTAATTATTAGGGATTCTTTGTTTTTGGAGAAAAAGTTCATAACTCTATTCAAACGGGTTACCATAAATTTGGAATACATATTATATTATATTGTAATTAAAGCAGCAAGAAATTCAGAAATTAATAATATGCAGCAATAAGGTATAAAATATACGATCGAAAATGTATTTTCGTCTTATAACAATACAATAATTGTTGTTATACATATTTCTCATACTTGTTTATTTTCTGAATTTTAACTTTTACGTTCTGCAAGGCTAAATTTTCGTTGTTCTAATTTAAGATTTAAGACGAAAGCAGCTAAAATTCTTCTAAGAATATAAGTTCGTGAAATTAAGTATTGAAATGGAAATACCTTTGCTCTTGTAAATAGTGTCAGTTTAGCATTATGTGAATAAAGTATTTTAAGATAGCGAACGTCTTCTTTCTCGAGTCGTAACAATATTCATTGACAGAGAGTCAAATCTTCCAAGTGAAAAAACGTCTGAAACACAAGTTTTGAAAGCAAAGATAAATAATTACAGAAATTGATCGAAGTTGGAACCTCAGAATGACTCAAAAAGAATGTCTGGTGATTATGATCCGTGCCATGCAGTACTCTGTACCTGTGCACAGTTTAATGTGTTCAATAAAACTAAACAGGATTGAGGTTAGGAAAACATAGAGGCCTAGCAACAGGTATAGTTCCCAAATTCATTCCATTAATCTTTCGTGTAGTAAGACACTCAGTTGACAAATCACATTGTAACGTCTTCGAATCTGAGAAGATCATTTGACTACCCATACTCATTTTTGCCAAACACATAAAGGAAATAGTTTTATAGATAGGGTTTTTTCTCAACTGTTACTTCTCTTTTGTTTCGAATTCCATTAGAAGACATGCTGACGGACAAATTTGGCTTATTCCCCCGAGTCATCCCTGGTATCAAGCTAATTGTCCTGGAAGATCTCTTGCTATTGGTTGCGATAGATATGTTCATACAATACTTTCCCGATACTTCAGTGGCCACCTGAAGGGACTTACTTTCGAGTGAGGTTTCAAAATATATCCAAATTGTACTAAATGCTAAAATAAACCGGCATCACAGGCACATATACTTGAGTCTTGTATAAGTCCTCAAGAGGTTGTTTCTTGAGGACTTATACAAGACTCCTACGCTTAATTTTCTTTTTTTTTTTTTGTTGTTGTTGTTGTTGTCGTTTTTGATTTTCTGAACGTGAGTGGATTCGTGGACCTCGTCTAGTATACTCCTAGACATGGAGATTAGTAACAACAACACAACAACATATTGTTTCGATCAATGCACTATTCTGCCCATCTTTTATATATGATGCCAATTAATTTTTTCTTTCTGTAATCGAAAATCTTATTTCAATTTACGGTACACCTTTTACGGAAAAAAGTAGGACACTCATATTTTATAAATTATGCTTTATATTTTAGTGCAATTAATATTTTTTAATTTATTTACTTTAATTTATTTTTTAATTACTAAATATTTTTTAATTTATTAATCTAATTATTCTTTATTTTTAGTGAGTAGGTTTTATCTACTCCTTTAAGAAAATTATTATATAATACTTAAGGATTTTTGGTCTGTGAAAAAAAATGACACCCGCAAAAATATTCTCATTTTGGAGTTCATAGCAGTTTAATATTTTGAAAACATTGTTATTTTAAACTGTCTTTCTATAAAAATATATAATGTGTTTAAAAAAATCCTCAATATTTGGACAGTTAAAATGCTTGGGAGAAACTTTTAAGTGAATTTCAAAAAGGACAAATGAAAAGATGTAAGAAAAGGTGTAAGAGAAATTGCAAGGCACCTACTAAACTGCGGGACAATTGCTAAGGACGGATCACAAATTGCAATGTAGCATAACATTAAGCGAGACATGAAACCTAGTAGGATAAAATATAGTTGCCACACTGTTCAGACATTAGAATAAAGAATATTTATTGTTCTGTGGAAAGTACAAAAGCTGTGAAACATCTGAAAGAAAAAATGTTCATTTGATGCTGCATACGGAAAAATGGAACAATGAATCTAAAAGTCAGCAGGCACCTTGAAGAAAGATATCAGTACGGGATATGTCCACCGTGGAGTGTGATGCAACATTCCACACGTCGTATCATACTTTGCACAATATTATCCAGCAATTTATCCCATTCCTCTGGGAATGCATGGATGAGGGTGTTCTTGTTTGTCAGAGGATAGTTTCGACCAGCAACTTGCCTCCCCAAAGCATCCCACACATTTTCAATGGTGTTTAGATCTGGAGAACGGCCATACGAGGCGTTGAATACCCTCGCTGCCTAGACAATCCTGAACAGCGAGTGTTTTAATGACATGTTGCGTTGTCGTCCATAAAAACAAATTAATCACCGACAGCACCACGGAAAAGACGAACATGAGGAAGTAGAATTTCATTAATGTATCGTTGGCCCGTCATAGTCCCATTCGCAACCACATGTAGGAGTGTGCGGCCATTTATCATGATGCCGGCCCACACCATGACACTGCATGTCGGATATCGCTCCCTTTCCTGGATATTTTCTGGATGATAAACAGTGCGACTCTCGTGCCAGATCAGTTGGCGTCTACAATCCGATGACAGACTGAACCTTCTCTCATCTGAGAATAGTACGCATGCCCAGTCCTGTTCAGTCCAATTGCGATGCTCACGACACCATTGCAAACGGGAAGTACGGTGCTGTCTGGTCAATGGGACACACACAACAGGACTGCGGGCGTATAGTCCTCCTCCCCTCAAACGTCTGGCAACAGTTTATCAGGAGATCTGCTTTCCTGAAGCAGCAAGAAACTAATTTGCCACCTGCTGAGCTGTGGTGCGTCAGTTCCTTTTTGCTGATAGGGCGATATATTTGTCTGCTGCAGGCGTCATACTTCTAAAAGGACCTCCCCCGTGCCACCTACTACTCATTCAAGTAGTTTTAAATGACTTCCACAGCCGTGAAACTACGCTGTGAGCGATGTCGAACTCCCTGGCAACATCTGCTATTTTTCGCCCTTCTTCGATCTTTCCAATGATTCGGCCACGCATAAAATCATCTAAGTGATGTCGGGAAGACATGCCAAAAATTTCAAATTCATCTATTAAATCTTTCCTGTAAAACTTTGACTTGAAACAACAACTGTCCACACGCGTCAAAACCTTTAAAGCTCTTATGAACGCTATCACGTGATGAACAGACGTGGAAAAAAATTTGCATACACATACTTCTTCTTACTATATCCCGCACTTATTCTAATTTTCCACATTTTGCTTCCTTTCATTTTGTGGTTGCTATGGATGATAGTGTTATCCATCCTTAGCCATTGTCCAACAGTGTATTAGTCCAAACGCTGTTTCTAACTTCTTCAAAAATTCAAAGAGTCTGAGGAAAGCAAAGACTGTAGATATAAAAAATTTACACTACGTAATCAAAGAAAGATCCTAAAAGAATTTTAAAAAATGTGTAGAAGCATTGGCAAGACCCATCTGAAATTACAAATTTAACCAGAGGAACACTTTACAACTTCATAAAAAGATAGGATATGTTTATACTCAACAAAAGAAAGCGCTATTTTAAATGGAAAGAAAGGTATATTGAGCACTGCTATTGTGGGTAAAGATGTAAAATTCCCAGAAATATTGGGAATTTTGAGGGAATACATTCAACCAATCATCTTTCGTTTAATGTATTGTTTTTTCTTATATAAATGAAGAGAAGTAATATATAAACTACAGAAATATGAAAGCAAAAAATGTTTGCTCTGTCTTCTAGTAAAGAAGTTAATTAGTTTCTTACTGAAAAAAAAGAAAATACTTGTTAAAATATTAAAAATATGAATTAATATTTAATAAAAAATATCAATATATATTTTTCAGGACTGTCAGAATAAATATTGACATTTCTGTCATTATAAATTCCTAAATTCATAGAGAAAAATTTTTTTCTCAACATTAATTTTTCATATTATTCTAAATTGGTCATTAAACTATATTAATATCTTTTCCTGAAAAACTCTCGATTTCCGTTATTGGTTGTAGAAATCATAAAATAAGGAGACTTTTTATCTATTTTAAAAAATATCTGATTTAAAAAAAAAAACTTCAAAAATTTCTAAATCGGCAGAAAATTTTTTTAAAATTCTCGAGGTCTTTCAAAATTTTCAGGAATTTTTACAATTTCCAAGGGAATAAATCGGGTTTATTCCCGGGAATAAACCCGTTGTTTACCCTCTTTTACAACATTAACTGTGGGCTAATGAACACATGACTTGAAACTCCAAATGGATTTCAGTTATTTTTTCTGATGAAAAAAATTTTTTTTTGATGCCCAGACTGCCATCAACGTTATCAACATTGTCTGTCTGGGCATCATACAAGAAGAAACTTATTTTACCAAACAAATAGGAGGAGGCAATTTAGTGGTTTGGATAGCTCTTGGGTACGGTGGAAAGACTAATCTAGTATTTCTGGATGGAAGACAGAAACATTCAGATTACATTCAAATTATTCAGTGCTTCTCCCCTGTGGTGCTGAGCTAGGCTGAAAAAATATGATATTTCTTCAATTTGAAACATCAATTCACACGACCAATAGCATTAAAATGTGGTTTAAAACAAATAATGTTCAGGTATTTTTTTTTTTTTGCCATAGCTTTCTAAAAGTCCACACCTCTATATATTGTCAAAATATATAATCAATAACTCTTCGGCGTATATATACGACACAGGCAAGCAATGTGAATCTTTGATCAAACTTCAAGAAGCTTTGAATAGTGTTTCGGATAATTTTTTCAAAAACCAAAATTCAAGACTTATATGATTCAATTGCAAATAGATTCGTTGCAGTAATTAAAGCAAATAGCAGAAAAATTCCTTATTAATAAGACTTTTATTTTCAATATTTAGAACTGTCCTTCTACTTTTTTCACGCAGGATGATGTAGTTGAAACTAATTTTTAATTGTAATAAGCAAATAGTTTTTTATTTCATGTTAGAGATATAAATATCTGATTGCAAACAATTTTGTAAAAGGACTGTAGAAAAACTATATTGTTAAAATTCAAAATTCTTCTTTTATTTGAAAAACACCTAGTGTCCTTCTACTTTTTCATGCAGTGTATTTCCTTCATACGTACATTGTATATTACACATAGTAACTATTTAATTTAACCGGTGAACGAAAAAGATAATTTGGGGATTTATTAAGAGTATCTAGTACACTAATCAACTAATTTTACAAAGGAAAGAAAACTAACGTGGTTGGCACACAATGGTGGAAAAAAATTCATTACCCTTTATTTCCTACGCATGACTAACACGTGAGACTTTCCTAATGAACATAAATCCATAATCAGAACAAGAAGAAAGAAACTATGCTTGCTCAAATGAGTAGAGAATATTTTTTGGTTAATATGGTTGTGTCTCTGTTATGCAATTATTTTATTTTTCTCATAAAATGGATGTTTTTTCGTTACACTCGAGATCCTTAGTACGCCAATTTATTACGATTCTCATTGGTTTAAAATTTCCATAACGTCATATAACGTTTCACCAATATATTAAGACAGCGTTATAAATGCAAATTGTCGAGGAATTTGCTGCCTGTCTTCAAATCACATTCTTCGAGCAGATGCAAATAAAGCGAACTTCACTATCGAATGTCTGAGAATACTCCCGAAGTACATTTTTTTAATAAAACGATTTCTTATATAAGTACCAAAGTATCGGTCTGAGACGCAGTTTTCCATTGATTCAAGCTATTAACACATGGATAGTAGAACAGCAGAAAAAGCAAAATGAAAAAGACAGTCATACATTCCCTTTATGGTTAGTTTAAATCGGAAAGGATGATTTAAAATTTTCAAATTTCAATAATTAATAGAACTCTAAATCAATAAGTGCAATATTTGCACTAGGGATGGGAAGAAATACCTGTAACCAGTATTTTGTAATCAGTATTTGAATGTAACAACCTGTAATCAATACTTTTTTTTCCAAATACTCAGTACTTCCAGTGACAATGTCAGCGCGAGTTCGAGTATCCTCAGACAGTTGCAGGTACAATGTACTTGACCAGTTTCAAAGACAGAGCGAGTACGTGAGTACGTGCCTGTTACAAAGTAATCAGCGGGTACGTGAGTGATTGCTTGTTACAAAGTAATCAGCGAGTATGTGCGTATGTGACTGTTTCAAAGCAATCAGTGTAGTGGTGGTGGGACTAATCCCCATCTGGTATAGTGGAACTACACCAGATCCATGAGATTAAAGACAGCCAAAAAGTCCAAAAGCAGATGTGGACTTTTCACAGCCTCCTCACGAGAAAACCCCAAGCACTTCAAGATGTGTTGTGGGCAAAACGGAGCATTGTCGCACTTGGGGCATGTCGGGTATTTTCTTTCACCGTCCTGAAAGATCATACACTTCAAATGAACAGTAGAAAGTCGAGACAGTGTCGTCTGAAATCAGTGTAGTTACAGTGTACTTGACTGAATGTAACAAGTATAGAAGAGCCAATGACAGAGCGAGTACAAGTAACAATGTCATTGAAATACCGATACAGACGGATGAATTATGAGATTGTGGTAGCTCCTTATGGTAGGGAGGCTGAGTGGGACAAGGGAAATGACAGTTGGTTTAACTGGTAAATAGAAGAGGGATACTTGGAAATTGAAAGATCTCTTTGGGTTGGAGAGGGAGACATTATGAATTTATATTGCGAAATAAAATACGCATGTACATTTGTTTCGTTTCGGTTAGTAAAATAAATGAGTTGAGAAAACCAAAGTAATCGCGTGGCACATCTATTTAGTGACTATCATTCTTTTTCTAATGTATGATGATTTTTTTAAATATAAGAAAAGCATGATATTCTTGTTATGTATTTAGTAATTTAATTAACTTTTATTTTTGTTATTATTTCTTTTAAAAATTTTATTTTATTTTATGAACATATATAACATATTTATTTGAACCTTAAATTAGGTCAGCTTTCTTAAATTAAAAAAAATATTTAAATTAAATCTGCTTACATACTTTCATTGTTATTTTTACTATGCATATTTTTTATTATAATTCCGTAAAAATATGTTTATTTTTTATTCAACCATGTTTTAATTTCACTATATTTTACTGTAAATATATAGAATTTAAACTTTTAGAAAAAATGTTCTTTTGTATTTTTTACCAAACGATTTATTTTTATTCAGATAATGAGAATGTTGATTTAAACCTAATAAAGGTAGTTTATTCATTTTAGTTTAAAGTTTCGAAATGAAAAAAAAGCTTTAATTAATTTAACCGTCACGTATATTTCTTAAATTATGGATTGATGTAAATAAAATATAAGTATTTCTGTTCCTCCATTTTTTATTAAACGTTGTTTCTCAATATTTCACTCTAAAACATCATAACATTTAGATTGTTGGTAAAACTGTTTTATATTTTTTGATAGTTATTGAAATTTTATGCAACTATATCTAATATAAAGGGATTATGTTTTTACTTAAACATTATTAATACAGTTTTAATTGCAAAGCTACTTTATTTAACCATATATTGATTAAGTTTCAGGAAACTGAAACAAGATATGAAAGTTAATGCAATTTTTATCTTAGAAAAATTGGTTTATCTACTACATAAAAAATATAAACAAGTAAACGTCTTTTATAATGAAAATTACTATCTACTATACATAAAAAATTTTAGTATGTTTGTCTCGTTAATGTTTAATTATAGAAAAATAAAGAAAATTTAATTTAAGTTGATTTTTTTGATTAATTGCTGTATTTTTGTAAGCAAACTTAAACTCTTTGTAATTGATTAAACCTCCCACTTCACAATTCTTTCCAAAATATTTACCAGTTAATTATAAAAATTCATTTACATAATTGGAAAGTCTTACAATATTCTAATAAATTACGATGATTAGGTTGAAAAATTGATTGATTATCTCATGTAATTTTATATTTTAAAAACATTGGAAGTCTTTGAAAATTACGATTGAGTAATTGGAAAATTTACTTAGAACAGATATAAATTCTGAAAATAAATGTAAATAATAAAATGTTATATGATTTTTATATTGAATGAATTAAGTTTAAGAAAATTTAGAAATTTACAATTTTTTTACAAAAAAAATTATTAATTAACTTTATGGACTTAAATAAAATATTATTGATCTACTTATTTAGTTTTAATTAATTATTAATTTATTTATTATTAATTTAGTTTTTATTAATTTATTTATAAAATTTTAAAAACTGTCATTATATTTTAATCCGATAGATGGCAGTACAAAACATATTGTAACAAGTACAAAATGCAAACGGTAAAATACTTGTTACTTTAAAAGTAACTATACTCAGTACGTACTAAGTACAGGAAAAATAACAAGGTCCCATCCCAAATTTGTACGCAATCTCTTTTGAATCGTGAAAGACTATTGCTTTGCTTAAGCCAACATTAAAAAACTTTCTTTTAATTTTTTTTTTCGTTATAGAGTTTGCAAAGTTAAATTGAATAAGTAAAAGTCAAGATATTATGTCACGAGTTTACGGGAAGTTGTGTGCTTTCAATGTAAACGTACTTGTTATATTTTGGCGAGGCTTTTTATTTAATAGAAACCTAAAATGATTGTCTGGAAAGGGGTGTGTCCAATGACGTTAACTAGTAGGGCGGTAATAATGTAAGCAAATGTAGAAATAGGGAAAATCCCCTATTTTATTCGGTTGTACAGATTGATCATTTAATTTGACAGAAATACAATGGGAATTAAGCAGTCTCATTGCACAATTACCACATGTATTGATGGAATATCGCAAAACAAAGTTGTCCAATGCAAATATAATATGATTCTGGAGAACATTCGTGACACAAAGTTAACTTCAGGCAAATGCCTAACAAGCCATAGGTTGAAAATGGATATCAACGAGACAAAAGATGAGTGGGAAATTGTTGTTTACCCAAATGGTTACAACGAAAGAACAGCCGATTTCTTGTCCATCTGGTTGAGAAGGATAACTCCAACTGAAAGATTAGTGCAGTTTACTTGCGAGATATCGAGCACAGAAAAATCCATAATCAAAGAGGATAAAGTGATCGTTTTCGCAAAGAAGACACTCAAGAAGCTGCTGTCCTTGGAATCCATCTTGGGATGGTCTGCTTTTTGCGAAAAGAGTCGCATTCTTGCAGAGGATAGCAGAGTTTTAGAGGATGGTAATTTAACGCTTAAATTCACTCTTCGAATATTTGACGACAAGTGCATTCCACACCCAGCTGTGGAAGATGAAGACCCAAATATGGATGCGACGGTGCAAGAATTATCGGAAGACTTAAACCATTTGTTGCAAACAAAAAAATATTGTGATGCAATTATCGAAGTAAACGGTGAGCCGCTTTATGCTCATAAGGCTATCCTCTATGCCAGATCTGCAGTGTTCCAGGCAATGCTGAAATTCGAATCAGAAGGAAATGCTACAAAAATTGCCATTGATGATATCAGCAAAGATACTCTTTTGGTGATGCTGCAGTTTATTTACACTGGGAAACTCACCAAATTAGATTTTGATGCTACATTGGAATTATATTATGCCGCTGACAAGTATGAGTTGATGAGTCTCAAGAGATTGTGTTCAAAGATCGTGGCGAATAGCTTGAAAAATAGCAATGCAATCCAAGTAGTTGTCTTAGCAAACAGACATAATGATACTTTGTTACAGAATATTACCATTAATTTCATCGCCAGAAATGCCACTGTGATACAAAAGCAATCAGATTGGTTGCAGTTAATGGAGTCTAATCCTACCTTGGCTAATGAAGTTGTCCAGAAATTGATTTAGTTCAATAAAGAAAACAATTCGACTTCTCATGTTGTCATGAAAAAAGAATGCTCCGTAAATTTCAAACACTCAGCTTTCCAAATTGAGTGGTAAATATAAAAGAAATTATTTGAAATACTTGAAAGTTAATGATCATGATGAACATTAATGAAATGAAATTTTTTTAAAGATAAACTTTTTTTTGTGAATATTACAAATTTTATATATTCACTCTTTAAATTAATAGTTATTTTTGAGAATATTTATCATTTTTAAGAACAAATAAACCTATATTAAAGGGGTTTCAAATTTATTTTTCCTTTTATGTCTATTTTATTGAAAATTTTTTACTTATTCAAAACAGTTGAACAACCAAATATATTGTTTACAGTCGACTAAATTACTTCCTATTTCTGGCATACCTGAGAAAAATATGAAAGCATTAAGCCTAAAACTATTTCATTTGGCAAAGTAAAAACTTGTATTTAATGAATCTATATTTTTCATTTTTAACTTACATAAATTTTAAAATTATATTTAATGCATGTTTTAAGTATCAAATTAATTTTCCTAATTGTATTATAATATAATTTGAATATTTTGCTTCTAATTTCAAACACATAAAAATTTTAAAAGGAAAGAATTATTCCATTAGATACTGATACTGTTTTACATTTTCTGTATTTTCACATTCTTCCTTTTTTGCCCAAACTTTTGGCAAATCGTAGAGAATTCAACTGGAATTAATGATGTAAAGAACTTTCGTAATAAGCTGAGGTTTCCACCTCGGCTTTGTGTACTCAAACAGCAGTACAGAAACATAGATTAAATATACAGCTGTTAACCTTGCCATCCTTTCATAATTAATTACATTTACATAAATATTAAACATCTTTTCATAATAATGATATAGTAAAACAAATAGTTTAAATAAAATAGCTCACATTTTGGTTCAAATGATTTATAATGTGTCTGAAGTTAATAATAGATTAACCTTTTAAAAACTTGACACAAATACAATTTCATTCTAATGCTCTGTTTAATATCCAATGAAAATAAATTTTAATTTAAATAAAAAAAAGGAAATTGACTAGAAATAATGTTTTGCAAGAAAAAATTTTGTTTTCAGTACTACTTTAAATAGCAGATGTCCTTAGAGTTTTAATTTAAAAATTCTAAGGTATGTAATTTAAGTTTAAAAAATATCAACATTTTAATATAAAAATATTTTTTGTCCTTTATGAAACAATAGTTTGAAAGCATAAAACTGAAAAATAGAAAATAAATAGGCAGTTCGTTCAATTGATTAAACTTAAGTAAAAATTGCAAGTAATTTTAAAACAAAGATTTTTTAAAGAAGCATTTCATTAATTGTAAAATCAGATTATTTTGAAGAAAACGTTTATAGATTTTTTTTTTGAAAAATTCTATTTATTTTTCAAAATACATTAAACAAAATTTCAGTATTTATTTTTGAATTTACAGCTATACAAGTTTTTTCCTATATAATAAATAGAAAGATCATCATAAATTACATACTACCTGAGACACACAAATATAAATATCTAAATTGTTTAATTATTTGAAATAAACATGAAGAAGCATGTGTATTTTTTCCCTCTTTTTGACACTTTTAAGAAAATTATAGAATACAAGGATTTACAAGCAGTTATTCTTTGTATTATCAAAATTTTGGCAACTTATTCATTTTTATTTATACTACTTTTCTTTCTCAAACGATTAAACTTAATTATTATCACAATATAGTCACTTTTCAACATGATGATTAATTCATGGGGTTTTGTTCAAGCTAAAGTTTGAAATTACTCTAAATCACTATTAACATCAACACCCAAGGTGGAAACTGAATTCACTAACTATTGAATTCAAGGCTAGAGTTCTAAATATTTGTTGGTAGCTCAGCTTATTCTTCATCCTTACTTACATACTAGTATTTTTTATTGAAAGGAAAATAATCAAATATTTTAAAATTATTTACATGTGTTTAACTCAATGAAACTGAAGATCATACAGAGATAATAACATTTTATAATACAGAAGGTGAGGTTCAATACAATTTAACTGAATTCAAAAATAAGAAGTAAATTTGTTACTAATTACTTTTTGAATTCCCTTGTTCTATATGTATAAGTTTTATTTTTTCAATTTGAAAAGAAAATATTTTTCCAGTTAAAGTTCTGTTACTATTATTAATAGTGAAACACAATCCTGATTTTTGCATTTAAATTTCAATATAACTCTAGAAGGTAATAATCTTATATAAATATAAATGGATCTTTTGAAGATAATAATCAAATATTTAATCAAGATATTACAGCCCAAGTTAACTTACAGTCAGTGTCTGATTCTATAAACCATGAATTTTGGATAAAATTTTTTTAATTATTATCTTTTAAGTTGATAGCAAAATTAGATTTGACATTATAATGTTATTCAAAAAAATTATGACCTCAAACATTTCCAATAAATTGAAAAAGAAAATTGGACACTGCCAGATTCTTGAAGATATGTTTCAATAATTCAAATCAGATGACCATTTTATACACAATATAAAACTATTTAATGACTAATAAAATATTTTAAAACAATATGCAATTCTGGAATTCAATATCTTATAATTTTATTATTTGAAGATATAACAAATAGTAAAACAAGAAACATATATTAATCATTATAACACATAATTTCAAAAACATTAAAAATAATTTATCAGTTTCAGTATTGCATACTTCACTTGCATATAAAATCATAATCATTAACAAAAAATCCTCAGTTAAATTAAATAAACATTTATGCAATAAGATATGCTCACATAACTCTTCCTATTATTTGAATGCTGCGCTCAACAACCAATATAGAATTTTAACAAGTAAAAATTAAGAGCGATTATTTTTAAGGGTGTAAAACATTTTTTTACCTGTCAATTCACAATAAATCATTTTTAAGAAACTAAATAAATATATTGTAGTATCTAAGTAAATTCAATTTAAATGAATCAATATACCAGAAAAATAATTATGCACTATATTTACTTGACTTGTCATTCTACAATTCCTTTTTTGTAAATGAAGGCTAAGTTCACTGGAATGTAAAATTTAAGTTAATTATCAACCATTATGAATTTCTACACTTAATAACTTATTTGAACGGAAATTGTTAAACTAGATATTAATTATGATAAAATGTTTTTGTGTATAAATGTGTTAATTAGTATGAGTTTCCCATAAATTATGGGAATATTCTTATAAAAGCTAGACTAATAATGTAAATTTTATATAATAAAATAAAGAATTTTAAGAAAAATATTGTGAAATATACTAATAGTCATTCTTATGTGACAATCTGAACAAAGAAAAAAAGTAGAAAGATCAAAGTTTTTAGAGAACTATAATATAATTGTTTCGTGCAATAACCCATTGTATGAATTAATCAGCTTTATAAATCATGCATTCTCAATGGGACGAATTAAATGCATTATTGCAAAACAAACAATTTAACTATAAGTTATTATATAAGCAAGAAAATGAATGTAAAAGTACAAATACAATATATAAGCAAACAGGCCTCACAAAAATATAAAGAAATCTTGATTCATTATATTAATAACAAATGATCAGTTACTAATGATACAGAATAGATTTTTATCTAGTTTATTATATGAACACTGAAATATAAGCAAATTAATTTATAAATGGTTAAACCCTAATTATTAAATGATATAATTTATTCCTTAATTGCAAAATTTTGAGGTAATATAGCAAACTTTTTCTTCAATAAATTGATAGTACTTAGTAAAAATTAAAAAATTATATATTATTTAGATGAATATATTTAGTTTCTATACAAATCTGTAATCAGTGTGTTATTATTAAAGAATTAATGTAAAAATTTAAAAGCAACAATTTTTTTTATGATATCATGAATAAAAGCATAGAACATTTGCATGCATAAGAATGGGGAAAATAATAAAATTAATGAAGTTCTTCAAATAACTTTTATGTGCAATAAATGTAAAAATGTACACATTTTCACTCACATTTAATACTTTTAAAAAACACATGATGAAAAAGGTACACACAGAAGCTAATAAATAATGAATAACAAGAAACACCGGCTCAAATATGTACAATGAAGAAAGTGTAAATGCTTTATACATAGAATTTTATAAAAGATCATATTCTTCCAAATGAGAACAATTCCTTTTCTTTCCAAGATCATTAGGATTCCCATCAATATTTCTACCACCTATAAATAAAAAAAATCATTTAGATAAAGTGCTATGCACTAAAAGCATTAATAATGTAGTTTTGATACACCATGAATTTACATTTCGCTATTACTTTACCCACTGTAAATGTAAATAATAGGATATTGAAAAAATATATCAAATTTTGAGATTTAAACTATACATATATAAATGCAAAAGAACTTGTAAAGTCTTGCATCATCACATAACTTTTGGAACAGCAGTAGTTATGATCATATCAACGTATTAGAAAATGGTTACATATTCCAAAAGGATGCTACTCTATATGCCCTTTATGGTAAAATTTGGAAGTTAGCAATCCTACCAAAGAAATTAATTGAAACATAGGAAAAATCAATCACAAAGATGTACAACAGTAATGAATTAATGATAAAAATACTTTTCGTTGAATTCTGTTCAAGAAAACAAGATACAAAGAAAAGAATTAGTAAAACATATACTGCTTCATACACAAAATCGAATTACATCACAATACATATAGAAAAAAATACCTAACTGTCACGAGATACATTTGCCATTGGTGCTCAATCTGCAGTTTTTTAGCACAATGTACAGCTGGACTCTGGAGTGAATATGTATGCCTATATTTTTAATGGCTTTCATGATTTAACAGTGTTAGGATTCGTACACAAAACAATGCACATTCAATGCTTTTCTTCCCATGCTTGAGCTAAAGTGTTGTTTGGGTATTAAATCGTTGCTGCTCTATGACTCTGCATATTTTTTGTATCTCATTTAGTTTTTAAAGCAAGACTACAAACTTTTAAATTTCATCAATATGAGTGAAGCAAGCAATTTCACTTAAAATGCGCGACAACTTTAACATACCTTGAAAATTCAAAGTAAAGTTTAAAAACATTAAAATTTCTGATCATCAAAAATATTAAACAGTTTAATTTTTTATAATTAAATATTTAACATTTATAAAGTTAAATATTAAATATTTATAATTATATTTTAGTACAGTTTTAGTTTTGACAAAAGTTGTTGGATTTTTGTCTGACAAACCCTCCATATGAAATATGTTAATTTTTATTTGTTGAACATTTTTAAGCACAACTTAAAATGCAGTCAGAATCAAAGCTTCCGTTAGATTCTGTTGATAATGGAAAACAAGTACCATCATACTTTATATCTATGTAATTGTCAATCTTTCAGAATGAAATACCAATAGTCTTTTAATTAAAAGACTATAATATCAATAAAATCAATATTATAATAACAGATAAATATTTAAATATAAAATAAAACATGATTGACTTATAAAATAAAATATAACATGACTCTTAGAAATACCATGTCAAAATTTAAAGCAAAATAATAGCATACTTTTTAATGAATAATATATAATTAATATGGTTTGCCAATAAAACAGAAAAATAGTAGTAATTATTAAAAACATTAATATAAAAATAAAACTATCTAATTTTTTTAAACATATCATCTTTTCTGACACTGAAATTCAAATTAGTAATCAATTATTTAATTACCAAGTAGAATTAGATTTACAGAAAGTAAAATGTCAAAAATAATTTAAAAAATATGAGAAAGATTTCTAAAACTTTTGCTGACTTCATACATATTTTTTCTTAGAACAACACTCTATTTTGTTTAGAGTGCATGACAGATAAGACATATTCAAGCAAATCTTATTTTGCCTTATAATCTTTTATTTTAATACTCAACTGTAAACTGATTCTCTATGTGATGTAATAAGTTTTCAACAAAATTATTGACATATAAAATGTTTACACAATGTATGAATCAATATATACATACATAAATACATTTATCAAGAAATAAACACTAAAAATCTACACTATAAAGAAATTTTTCAAAATTTTAATAATGACCATTATTAAGAACATTACTATTAATAATTATCTTCAGTAGTTTATTGTTTATTGCAGTAAAAGAAACAGAAGGGCTTTTGAGTTACTACAGATGTAAGCTATGTTCAATTAAACAAGGATATATTAAAAAATAAGTTTCCTGAAGAATTTTTCAAGCCCTCTATTAAAGATCTAAAACTTTGTGATGCTTTTATATGAATATTTTTTAATAGGAGATTATTAATTAAAGATTGATATTTTCAAATAGTTTAAACAATGAAACATTAATCAATAAATAAGGTTTATTTAAATATTGTATCATATTATTTATAATTATGCTAAAGACAAATAATTTTAATTTTTAAAATAAGAAAGTTATTTATCAAAGTAAAATCAATGTATTTCCATACTCAAACACAAAGATCTTTTAGACAATCTTGCAACTTTTTCCTTGCCTGAAGTACTTTTTCTTCTTGCTTCTTTATGTCTTCTTCAGTAACAACAAGAGCCTGCAATACATTCATTTTTCTATGTAAATAATTAAAGTCAAAAAGAAATACATTACAAAATAAAATAAAAATTATCTTAAATAATATCGAAAAATAAGCTGCAAAACATGCTACATAATCTTTGATTTTTCTTTCAATATAAGATTTTTATAGTGAAGTGATATATATCAAGTATTGTTCTTTAAAATATGTTCATATAAAACTGAACATTCTTCTGATTGAAATAAAAGAAATCACTTATTAAAATTTAATTATTAAATCAATGCATCAGAATTTCAGTTATTTGTACACTGTATACATAAAAAAGTATTAAAATTTATGACAATATATTGTAAGTGGACTGTGTTTGAAAAGCCTTAAACAAATAAGCATTTATTTAATTTTACTAATATATTCCCCAAAACATTTTTAAATCTTATTTCCAAATAATGTTTTATATTAAAATAAATATAAAATATGAATGTTCTACACTTCAACTCTACTTATTGGCTAAAATCAAACTTCTTTATGCAGATTGATAATTTAGTACATTATAAATAAAAATAAAAAAACGTGTTATGTTTTGTTTATTTAATAGTTTCTTCAAAAATTTTAATGATCAATTGGTACAATGCCCTTTTTTTATAATATTTAACAATACAGTTGAATATTTTTCATTTATTAAAATTTTATTATAAGTTGCAATATTGCTATTTATGGTGAATAAATCAATAACTATAAATATTGATACACATATAAAAACAAATTAAATAATGTGAAAATATAACAAAATAAAGAAATTATCCAAAATAAATTAATTTAGACTAGACAAAGAGTGTAAATTAACAACATGTAAAGTCTGTTTCTACCTGCAATTGCAGCATATAAATAAAAAGATAATTTCATGAATTGTAATATCATTGTTTTATTTACGGTCACTGAATTATTTATAACACACATATAAAAATGAAAAGAGAAAAATAAAGATTGATTAATTTAATATGGTTAAAGCAAACTTATATCAAATGTATCTTAAATATTTGCATCTTAAATTTTAAAAATATTTATAAGCATAAAAATTAAAACAATGTACACAAAAAATTTATGGTTTTATATGTCAACTCTTATGAATCCTAATTTACTCAAATATAAAATATTTATAAAATATTAATCTCTAAATATATTCAAAGTTTGTTTTAGGTTTCCGAAATAACACCAGTAATAAATATCTATTAAGAAAATCCCATGATATCATATCTAACAATTCTAAACGCATTATAATCAGTAGACCAATTTAAAAGCACTGAAATAAAGTGATTATTTCCCATAAAATCATTCAAGCAGAAGATAATAAAGCTATTATTTTTCAATCAGAGAATATTTAATGTCATCTATACATATACCTACATATATAAAATCCAAAGTACAAAAATAAATAAAAGATAAAAATTTTTGAGCAAAAGTAACAAATACAGTTTCAACATATTTCATATTAAGTAGTTCTTAGAAAATCATTCATTCAAAAGGCAGGTTTTTATTTTTTCGATTAACATTTTATTTACTTAGTTTTTCCAATAAATAAAAAATTTTATAAATAAAACATTTTTTTGCACATAAGAACTAACTGTGTAGGCACCTATAGTTTATACAATAGATTCTAAGCTACTACAAACATTCAAGCTCAAAATGAGAACCAAACTAATTATTAGGTTGAAAGCAAGGTTGCTAAGCAGTTTGGTTGCCAGTTTGGCACTAAGATTAAATAAGAGAGTTTGTGCAGGGAAAAATTTCGAAAACCTTTCTGAGCTAAATTTTCTTAAATATATGCATTATGAGATTTAAAAAAATGTTTTTAAGCAAAAACTTTGTCAATTGTAGATTTAAGCTGTAAAATCCACATTCATGTATACTTTTTCAGGCAATCATCAATTAAAATAGCATCTACCCTTAATAAATTTTAAAAAAAGCAAGCTAAAATATACAAGGTCAGTAATCACTCAAAATTTTAATTCTTACCTAACAAGAAAATAGAATATTCAACAATGCTTTTTATACTTTATCTCAACTTAATAGAAGACATCACTTTCATATTATTAACATTAGACAATCTAAGCAAAGATGCTGTCAAGATACAAGATGAAATAGAAAAGCGATTTTTGTTATGAGATTAGCATGTTAAGAAGAGAGCTGAATTTCCTTTCTACAGAAAAAAAAAATTCTCACCATTAAAATTTTAAGCTAAGCATATTTAAAAAAAAGAAAAAAAATATGGATTTAAAAATTCTTCTATAATAATTCTTTAAAAATAGATACATGTCTTTCAGGTAGAAGAATAAAATCCATACAATTGAGTCATCGATAAGTGGAATTTTTTGGAATCAACTTTAAAATGTAGATCCTGCTCTGATAAGTTCTAGTGTGCATAAAATGACCATTGAACCTCAAACAAACCATTCATATATAGATGAATGTGAATATGTAATCAATTAATTAAATATAATGAACTTATATGACTTGATTTTTTATAACTCTATGAAATAACACAGGCATCTATACTTGAGTTAATAGAATAGTCTTCAGTTCAATTATTTGAAGAAATTAAACTTACAAATTACTGAACTACAGTATTAACCACTCAACTGTTAACAATTCATTTTAATTATAAGCCATTATAATATTAGGATTCAGCTAGGTCCATCTAAATTAATCAATCTATAGTTTAAAATAAATTAAGTACAAAGCTAAATAATAAAATGATATTCTCAAGATTGTCACTCTTAAATTTTTATGATACTGAATTATCATGAATGATTTTATAGCTTGTAACCTTTTTAAATTTTGAGATTATAAATTTTATGACTCTTAAAAAATGAAGATTATTTGTACCGTATATTTTCCATATAAATTTGAAATATTTTACTATATTATTATTTAGTCCAAGTTCAAAATACAGAAAATAGTGTTATAAACTAAGATTTCAAGAAATCTCTCTTAGCAAATTGTAATATTGAATAAAAAGCGATCAAAAAACACCTTTAAAAATTGTACCTGTACAAGTGGCTGTTCAGGATTAATATATACACTGGGGTTTTTATCCACAGCAATTCTTGAATTTGTTTGTCCAACTATTGGTTGCCCACTGACATGCAATGCAGTAGCTATACTTCGTAGCAAAGTTTCTTCAGTGAGGTCAGGTCCCACACCTAAAAATGGTAGTTCAAAATATAATAGTAAATATGAAATGATAAAACTATTTAAAATTAAATCAAAAGATACATCCTACTGATTTAAATTCACACAGCCAAGGCATAGCGAACTTGGCTCGTCCAAGTGTCATTAGTAACAACAACAAAATTAAACAAAACAAGATAAAATACTTTAAGACTTTTCTTGGTTTAGGATATTTCTATTTTGGTTACAAGATGAAAAATTCCAGATATATTATATGAATATTATATTTTAGTAACTAAATTTTCAGAAAAAATTTCAAGGAACAAGTCAATAACAATATTTGTTAACCATTCAAAATTTCTGAAAAGAAAGCATTTTTTTTAATATTATCAATCTCAATTTATAATCTTAAAATATTCTAGATGTGCTTAGTAAAAGTCAATCTTAAGATTAAAAAAGAAAAAAGATTGTTCCCTAAATTTAGGAAAAATTTAATTATTGAAACATTTATATTAAAAGAATTTTTATTAAATTATTATGAAATGTTGAAATGTTTTTCCCAAACTTATATTAACATTTCTAATTTCATAATTAATTTATTTTATACAAAATGATTGTCTCTGAGAAAAAGGAACAGGTCTGTAGTTAAAAATGCTATCAATTTCCTTCAAAAATATGTGATGTTCACCTAATAATACTTCCAAATTTTCAAATTCTAAGAACTTTTATGGGGACAAAAATATTTTTGACTCTTTCAATCAAAATCAACTTTGTTATAGCTTCATAAGATGCAAGGTAATAATTATGATGTGACTAAAGATAAAAACTTTATATCAATATTAGAGGCAAACTATTAAAGAAATAAGTAGCTAATTTGCAATGAAATAGAAAAGATTAATTTTAGAAATTTTAATAAGTATCATAACATGGACAAAGGAAAACTTTTTAATAAAATATAAAAACTTTAAGTAAAATAAATTGAAATTTGATTGTGAAATAAAATTTATTGCTACAATTGATATGATAATTTAAAATTTTTAAACTGAAATTGCTAATAATATTTCACAGATCTTTTTTTCTTCCTGTAACAATGTTGAACTAATAATAATAACTTTACTCATTAATAAAGAATTAATACATTATAAAAAATTAGAAAAGATTTGATATGAGTGGATTGGATAAAACTTTTAATATATTCACTGTTATAAAAAAAATTATTTAAATAAGAAGGAATATTATATTAACTTACATTTTAAAAATAGGAGTTAATAATAAGCTAATAATAAAAAATTGGTCAAACAAGTTAAAATTTAATGACTTAATCCCAGTATACGTAACAGAATATGGCATGATTGGTGATGTTTGCGAGGGCGATAAAGTTTGTCACTTGAGCTTCATCCAATGAGTCAGTACATGTGCCAAATGTTATATACCTGTACTACACCAGAATGGATTTGTTCTGTATTTCATTTTTTCTAAGTTTATTTTTAAATAGTTGTGTGAAATTGTATTTATTTTCTCACAATTTAAAAATTAATTAGGCATTATTTGTATGTTATAATTTTGTCAAGTTATTTAATTTGTAATTTATATATTTCAAAGTTATTTTAAAAATATTTTTACTTTGTTATTCTAATTATTTTGCTATTTTATATATAAAATAATAATTTATTAAATATAGTGAAGAAATACTAGAAATGTTTCTTCTTGAACTATATTACTTCTTGAATTATATTCTTCTTGAACTATATTACTAATTAAAAGAATAATGTTAAGTTGGGTGCCAGTACACAGCTAATTGGAAACCAGAAGTATAAAAATATATATTAAATTATTGATTTAAATTTATAGCATAATTGTTAATATGTGTTTGATTTATTTATGTATAGTATATAAACGTTTGTATTCATTTGATTAATTAAAAGAAAACTAATAAAATTGATTTTTCTTATATTTTATTAACTAATTATGAATAATGGTGCTTAGAGAATTGTATGTTATGTAATTTAGAAGTTCTGTAAAACATGCAGAGTTAATTAGTAGTCTTCAGTGGTAGTTTTCAAAAAATAATGTGAGATTGCAATATTTAAAGTGGGAGATGGAATATGATCAGGATTTTGAAAAGCGCAATCTTGGTACAACCTGTTGTTGGTTTCATGAGATTGGGTAGGTTATGCTTTTTAGACATTTTACATTTGAAAATTTTGTAATTTCGACCCATTGGCAATATTTTTTTAAATTGCACCAAAAATATTACTTAGAACTATACAACTTACTACTACTTAGAACTACCAAAAATATTACTTAGAAAATGTGAACATACACTAGGATTTTATCAAGTTAATAATAAAAAGTTAATCAACAAACTTCGAATTTTCATAATGATTTTGACAGTAAGTGTCTAACTTATAAACAGAGTAATATTAATACATATTTTATACCATTAAAATGATGCAAAATTTTATTCAGTCACTGATAACTCAATTGGTTCCCTCCTCCCCCCTTTTAGAGAGAAAAATAAAAAGGAGCAAGAAAGTAAAAAAGAGGTGAATGTTTACAAAAAATAAATAAATAAAAGTTACATAATTCATATAATGCTAATCATTAAAATTTGAATACATAGTTTATTATGTGTAGTAGTTTTAAGTTAACATATATGAGCCACCAAAGGTGAAATGGAATATAATTAATGTGCACAGCTATTAACTTTAACGAGATGACAGATATTTAATAAAATCACTTAGTTCTATCAAAATAGAAAAATGTCAACCAAATAAATATTTGGTTGACTTGTCATTTAATATTATGAAGAAAACTTGTAGAATTATGAATATTTTGATTACAAAAGAACACTATCGAGCTAAACATGTACATTAATATTGATGTTAATATTTTTAGTTTTATCTTTATTTAAGAAGTTACTTAGAAAATGTGAATCAAATTACTGATATATTAGTATTTGAAAACTAAAGTTAATAAAGTATAATATTTATATATGCATGCATTGGCTTTTACAATTAGAATTATCTTAATTTTTTTCTGTGAATATGGTATATAATATATCTTAGTCTTCCATATGAACTTTAGCTTTAGTTCCAGGCTTTCATTGTGATACTGTTACTTTTAACGTTACAAATTCTGTTTGTGAAATACCTTCGTAATGTTCTTCTTAAGGGTGTATAAAACAGAGCTAATGTTAACATTTTTTAAAAAATTTTTGCATCTTGTTCTATGCGTAAATACATAATTTTTTAGCACGTAACTGAATTCTAAAAAATTGAGATTTATTAATATTATTTAAATATATATGTGCCTGGATATTCAATCAGCCCACACACATCTGAAGGTTTGTATATCCATATAAAATAAAATTATAACTAAGATCTTTTTTTCTTTAGTTACTAAAATATTGACAATAAAATCCAAATTTAATTACTCAAGTGTAAAAGTAATATTAAAATAATGTCTTTCTATAATTTGAAAAGTAAGCAACAATGAAAATTTTTGGCAAATGCTTTTAAAAGAAAATTTCGCATGTTTAAATGATAAAATTAATTAGACTCATTTTTCAAATAATTATTATTGTAAAAAATAACCTTTCATGTTCCTAGGAAGTTCAAAGTTATTAAATGCCTCTTCATCCATATCTGATGCTTTAAGACCTTGCAATCGCTTTTCCCAAAATAACTAATAATGAAAAAAAAGTCAGTTATTTTTAGGGAGATAATGATATAAACATAATATGAGTCCTAATTAAAACAGATACATAACATGAATGAAATTTAAAATAAAAAAAATAATTATGTTATTTAATTGAATGTAACTGGAAAAGAGCTAGGGAAAATAATTAAATAGATATAAAATATATTAAGCTTTACCCACTTAACAATATCATAAAATATTTTACCAATTAATTTCAATAATAAATCCTTTTATTTGAATGAAAAATTGATCATTCTTAAAATTTATATTTCAACATTATATTATTTAATTTAATAATTAGAGAAAAGTTAAATGTTGTATTCTGTACAATAAGAAATCAACAGAAGTATAATAACATATATGCACATTTTTAAATAGACATATAATTAAGAAATACTTTTATATGTTTAAACGTATGTGTCATATTTTAATTCCCTTTTTTAAAATTTTTTTAAAAGATAGAAGTTTTATGAATTTTAAATTAACTTGTACATTAAATGATTTGTATACTACTGTAGTTCTTAAAAATCACTTTAATTGTAGTAAATGTGAAAAATTATAAAATCACACAACATAAAAAAATATAAACAAATATAGAATTAAATATAATTTATTATTTGTAATAGAAAAGCTTACCTGTTTAGGTTTATCTTGAGGTCCATGTTTGAAATCAGTTCTAACTTTACTATCACTGCATTTAACAACAGTAACAGGCTGCTTGAAAATGGATGCAGTTTGTCGAATTGGGGGTACAAGTGAAGCATCATTCCGAATGCCACGATTGTAATCAAACTGAGTGCCTCTCTGTCGTTTACTTTTTCTCAACAACAGTGAATTAATTTTTCCTGTTCTGTAGTCAAATGTGCTGAGATCAACTGCATCTCCTAAATACCTGGCTAATTGAGGCTTACTGCGGAATCTTTTCCCAGAAGGACTGAAAATATAAATAAGTAAGATTTTGATGGAGAAAAACCATACACACATTTCTCAAAAATATTTTTACTCATGAAAAATATTCAGAATTAGATTTATGATATATGATCAAGAAGTTACAGCCTAAATTAATTTTTTTTTTGTGTTAAGTCACAAAATCACAGAACATAAGATATCAATAGAAACATGAATTACCTATAATAAATTTAATTATTATTTTAATTTAATTTTGCAATTAGTTATAATAATCCTATAAATTCCTTAAAATTGTGAAAAAGTATGTAATAGCAAATTAAAAATATAAATAAGAAAGTTACATTTAGTGTCAATTAATTGATAAAATATGAGAGCTATTAATAAAGAAACTTGGAGTTAAAATTTAAATGGCTATATTATTACAGAGTAATTATCACAATAAATTCAATTAAATAATTAAGAAACTTATATTGTTTCTTTATGAGCATATTAAACCAAACTTCATTTTTAAAAAAATGCATTCTTTGTAAATTGTTCTTGATTGGGAAAATAAATTAAAAAATTATCAAGAAAAAAAATTACTCAACAAGATATTTTTTTTTTTTTTTGATTTTGTGAAATATTTAATGGATGACATGAATTTGTGGAACTATACTTCAGAAAAAGTAATTTTAAAGGAAATATTTCTACTTGAATACAAAAGCTCCTTTGAAATTATCAATTAACTAATATACAAATCAAACATTATTAAAAATTAGCTAAATAGAATGAATTTTTTTTACCTTATTATAGTTATAAAAATAATTTTAATTTACATTTGCTTTCAACATTATACAGTGCTATATCTAGAAATTTGAATGATTTGCCTTTGAATATGATAGAGCACAAGATGGAAGAGAGTTACATAAATTTGACTCAAAACTCTATATATAATAAAAAGTGCAAATATAAAAATTCAAAATAAAACCTTTCTATCTAATTGCAGCAAAAATATAAGAAAACTTAGTACATAAAAGTTATATAATAATATATATATCCCAACAAAATTCCACTGTTTTATATAAGCATCAAATTTACCATGTGGATCAGGCAATGGAGGTGGCTAAGAAAATGCAAAAGATAGCTTTTATATCCACAATACAATAATTAAATAGTTCAATCATTATTTAGTTATTAGTTATCTAATCATTAACTTACTAAGCCAAAAGGAATTCTTTCACATTCTTTGAGCAGATCACAACTTTTAATAGTTTAAAAAAGCTTATAATTGTTTCTAATTTTTCCCCTGATACGGAAGTTCACTAGGAATTTTTAACTTTTTTGACACTACAAGGAATGGGATCAATGACACTTTCATATTGTAGGGTACCCAGTAGGTGTGCCATCATGAACCTGAAAGTGGGTGGATTGATCTTCATAATTTAAAAGCTGAAACCAAGCAGGAGACACCCACACTAGACCTAACACTCCAAGAGGAATCATTTCATTTGAAGGACATTGTGACTATGATTTGTTTAACGACAGCAGACTTTCTAAATGTGATAGATTTTCAATTAAGTAGGGAGATTCAAACTCAGTACCTTCCAATAATAAGAAAAATAGCCGACCCAACCATGGTACAATCACATGCTTGAGATTGTACCATGGTTGGGATCATATGGTACAATCACATGCCTCATTCGTATAATCAAATATTTGAATAATTAAATTTTTTCAAAAAAGTGTCTATTTTATATAATTATTACACATTGAAAACAGAAGAAAAAACTACATATTTTTAAAGAAAAAGAGCTTTTAATCCATTAAATGAAAATGCATCAGTTTTACATGTTAATGTAAGTGTCAGTGTTGTTCATTAAAACAGTATGTACATATAGCGCTGAAAATGAAAATCATTGCTGAATATCTCAGTCAGAGAAAGCTGTTTCACTTGCCTTTATCCGTTTTCAGGCAAACAAGATACATATACGATTGATAGTGAGAATTTGGATGTGGTCACACTTGATGTGGTGCTCTATGAACTTTAAAGCAGTTCCAAAACCTACAAATGCTTCACCAGCCGATGGTCTTGTGTCGACTTCAACTTGGACATTAAGGTCTGCTTTTTCCTTTACACTTGCAATAAGTTTCCAGCATTTTCAAATTGAAATCTATAGGGTCTTACTCGTATAATCTCTATTTATCTGTATTCTCCTCACCACCAACTTCTGAACATCCAGGAATTTTATAGAGAATATTTTTGAATTCCTCAAGTGATACATCTCTCATTCTCATCTTTCTTCTCTTAGAATTCTTTTTCTTCAAGTCTTTCCTTTTCCTTCAGCCTAATTTATTTTCAGTAATTCTGAAAGTGATTTGGATAATTGAAATTCTACTACAGTAATCGTTTTTTCTTTTGAAATTTAAGTGAATCAGGATCTATGAAAATAGATTCTAAACTATTACAAACATCCAAATCAAGTTAGAAATTAACAATAGAAGCAATAGATATAGAGGTTAGTTTGTTGAATGAAACTGGAACCTAAAGTTTAAAGTGGATTCAGAATCACTTCTAACATCATATTCTGAGATGGGATTTGAAACCATGAGTAGTTGAACTGGCCAGTGCTATCCATTCAGCTAACAGATCAGATAAAGAGAAAATTGATTTGATAAAGAAATAAAATGATTTGAAGTTGTCATATTTTTTAAACTTAAGTAATTTTCATATTTATGGGGTAGTAGTGCCAAAAATTTGGGTCATGTTAAACCTAATAAGGGTAATCAAAAACTTTGCTGAGTTTTTATTTGATGCAATTTTCATTTTGATAAGGTCTTTAGATGAGCATTTATTTATAGCAAACATTTTACTGGTAGACACACTTTTTCTTTGTCATCATTTTATGTTCATTATTTTCGCTATTTATCAAAATTTATTCTAATAAAATGATTCAATTTGAAACCTAAATGTGACATTGGATGAAATTATTAAAATCATACTACTTATTATCTAACCTGCAAAGTTTTGCGATTTTCATCTAAATGTAATTTTAATCATTTTTATGGATAAAAAATATGATAAGTTCATTATCCTAATTAAAGTTTTACAATTTTTAAAATCAAGATATTTTTTTCACATTTCATGTTTTCACAAGCTTGATGTGCTATTTCACATGACTCATTGTATATTATTGAGAATAAAACATAGAATGTTACAGTTTTGAGTGAGTTTTCAAATTTTATTCTTACACCTATAAAAGGTTATTTTTACACTTTCTAATGGAAATCCAGAAATCGTTGGTGCATACTATTTTTCTTTTTTCTTGTTTGCATTCATTTTAAATTTGGCACAATGACTGTTTAAATCACCAAACATAAAATACTTGGTGCCAACTCAAGTTGACAATGGAAGATTAACCAGAGTCATCCCTCTATAAGAACTTTTAGCTTCCAAGATTCATTTAACAATTTAAAAATGAATTTTTAATTAACTTCCAAGATTAACTGAACTCTTAATTTAAAGAAAAAGCATATATAAATATCCATTTGAACTGGAAATCAAAATTAAGAGCTATTGAACTAAAGACTAGGAAACTAACATAGAATTAGAATTAATAACATTAAACTGCCAGCTTAGCAAAATATAATAAAATAAAGTTTAGCATTGATAATTAATTCAAAAAAGCAACAAATAATTATACTGTACTTAATTAAAATGAATTTATAAAATTTTTATGATTCAAAATAGATATGACAATTTTTTGAAGAAAAAAATTTGGCACAGGTGCTGTCCTTATAATTTATGCGCCATATTCTGAGATTGGCGATTTTTTGGTGGATACTCATTTGTATCAGGCACCCTGATTATTATTACATCATGCAGATGAAGACCAATAAGAATTAAGGTGAAAATTCAATTTTGATAACCCTAGTATTTCCGTCAACGGGACGAGATTTAGAACATTTTGTTCCATCTCAGCATTTTATTAGAAATTTTTGCGAGTTAACTTCGTAAGATTTTTTTTAGTGTTTACAATTTGCTTGACATTTTGGATACTGAAGGTCTCCACTGATTCTGAACTAAAAATGGCTACCCTAGCTACTATCAATGAGCATTATCCATCATCTGTTTGGTTCCATGTCTATACAGATGGTTCAGCTGTGGATGCCATTAGAAATGCTGGTGCAGGAGTATACTCTAAGAGTTTCAGGCTTTGCCAGGCTGTTGGGAAATACTATAACAGCTACAATGGTGAAGTGGCTGCTGTGCAATTAGCACTTGAAGAGATCAGAAAGGGTAATGAGAACAACATAGTATTTTTTATAGACTCTCAGGCCACCATCAGGTCTCTCTCTTCAATTGCTCCTAGCAGTATTGGGTCTGTTTATCTCTGTCAAATGGCAATTAGTTCTCTACTGGAAGAAGGACGACAAATTGTGCTGCAATGGATACCCAGCCACTGTGGTATCGCCGGAAATGACGCAGCTGATAAATTGGCAAAGGCTGGCTCAGATCTACAACAGCCTTCTCCAGCCTTGGAGTACCATACTGTTAAAAGGCTTATTAAGTCAAACATAGCCTCCTATCGTAGAAATGTTTACAAGATGTGCATAAAGGGGAAAGCATGGGCTTCCTTACTAACAAAGCCTATTCCGTGTAACCTTCACAGAGCTGTGGGAGTGGCAAATTTTCGCCTTAAAACTGGGCATGATTATCTGCAAAAACACCTTCACCGTTTGGGTTTGAAGGACTCTCCAATCTGCCTTTTTTGTGGACTAGAGGACATGACTGGTGACCACCTTTTCACTTGCCCTGGACTTTCGGACGTCGCAGTTAGAAATTCTGCGGAAGATGACTTTTCATTCACCTCAAGATTGTATTGGGCTGCCCGACAGAGACTGATGGTTGAAAAACCAAGGTCGGGCGTAGAATAAAAAAAAAAACATTTTGGATACTTAAATTCCAGGTTGTATTGCTCTTTTTATTACTTTAAATAATCATTTTGTGTTTATTTTTATTCTTTTATTATTTTCAGTATTTGTGAAAATTGTTAAGATTAATTATATCTGAAGCTCAAAATATCGTTTTAAAATACCAAGTGTTCTTAGTTCTGTACTGATGTTCAATTTCTCCGGTGATAAGCAGATTTTAGGTCAGGATAGAGAGGCTAATTGTTTTTTCTGTTTTAAATTGTGTGAGAAAAAAGAAATTCTGCTAGAATTTTTGCGTGAAATTGGAGTATTGAAATCAAAGTTAGTGTGCTTAAAATGCTGAAGTAAATGAGAATTTCGGCTAAGAAAAGCCTCTCAGGTGGATATGTTTTTCACTGCAACAAAAGTTTTGAAGGAGAATTTTTTGGTTCCCAGAAGTCTATTAGGTATGGTTCTTGGTTTTCTTGCAGCAAATTGAAAATTGAGGAGATTTTTTTTGACTTACAAAATTGTTTGTGATAGTAAAACAACTGATATTCAAAGGGAATATTCTTTTAGCAAACATGCTTTAACAGACTGGAGGCAGTTCATAAATGAAACAATACTCAGTTGAATCATCTTCAGAGAAGATAGGTGGTGAAGGTTAAATTATTGAAATTGATGAGTCAAAATTTGGAAAGAGGAAGTACCACAAAGGGCATGCGATAGAAGGTCAGTGGGTATTTAGTGGTGTCGAGAGAGGTAGCAGATAATTATTTTTGGTAGCAGTACATGATAGAACAATGGAAACTTTAGTTTATATTATTAAACAGTGGACTGAGGCAGACGCAGTCATTTATTCCGATTCTTGGAAGGCTTATGATTACTTAGGAAGCGAGGGCTATGAACATTTAACTGATAATCACAGTGTCACTTTCGTGAATGAAACTATAAGATGACATACAAATACAATTGAAAGCACATGGTGAAAAGTTAAGAGTAAATTGCCAAACGGGTTTAAAATTTTATTTATTCCATAAATCCTGTGAAGAAAAGAAACTGGACCCATTTAATGTTTTTTGAGAAATCGTTGGAAAATTTAATTGGGATGAATTTAAAGTTACTGTTTAAAATTGTGTCGGTTTATGTGTGGCATTTTTATAACTTATTTTATTACTATAAAATACTATTTAATTTGTATTTGCATTTTTAAAATGATTGTTTTTGTATTTAATTTTTTAAAGATATTATATTTAACAGCTTAATTTGTACTTAATAATTTATATTTATTCTTTTCCGAATGTTGCTTTATTTTTCATGTTATCCATGTTCGGATTCTTCTAGAATTTTCGCTAAAATTCGTATTCTGATTTTCTTAAAACTTATATTTACTTTTTCTAAGTTCCCATATTTTCCTTATTCACATTCGTTTCTGAAGTAATTTCGGAAATGATACGAATAAGGAAAATATTTGTATTTTTTAATGTTTCACTTTCTGTTCTAATGCTTGATTTTTTTAAATCTTATGATTTCAGTAATATATATTAACATTCTTTATTTATCAGGTTTAAATTTAATATTTATATAGGTTAAAATTTACCGTACGGTCACCCTTGGTGAAATTTTCAAAAAGTCGCCAAGGCCGTATGATGAATTTCCGATCAGGAAAAACCGCGGGAGGAAAAATGGCTGAAATAGTGACAAGTATTTCACACATTATTGGTATCTATCAATATATCCAACTAATTTTATAAATTAACAAAAAACGCAAATTTATAGATTTCAAATATTAATGGTAAAATAAAGAAGTTGATATGTTAAATTATCCATAAAATTTTTTGATTAAAACAAAACACAAAAATATTTCGAATAAATATTTTGATTTCGATAAAATATTCGATGAAATATTTTGATTCACAAAAATATTTCGAAAAGAACGAGAGAGTAGAAAAAAAGAAATTACTTCGGAAACGAATGTGAATAAGGAAAATATGGGAACTTTGAAAAAGTAAATATCAGTTTTAAGAAAATCAGAATACGAATTCTAGCGAAAATTCCAGAAGAATCCGAACACGGATAACATGAAAAATAAAGCAACATTCGGAAAAGAATAAATATAAATTATTAAGTATAAATTAAACTGTTAAATAGAATATCTTTAAGAAATTAAATACAGAAACAATAATTTTAAAAATGTATATACAAATTATATAGTATTTTATAGTAATAATATTAATTATAAGAATGCCATATACATAAACTAAAGAATTATCGACACAATTTTAAACAGTAACTTTAAATTCAATTTAAATTTTTACATTAATGAAAAAGAGCAATACAACCTGGAATTTAACTATCCAAACTGTCAAGCAAATTGTAAAACACACTAAAAAATCTTACATAGTTAACTCGCAAAAATTTCTAGTAAAATGCTGAAATGGAACAAAATGTTTTAAATTTCATCGCGATGACGTAAACACTAGAGTTGTTAAAATTGAATTTTCACCTTAATTCTTATTGGTCTTCATCTGTATGACGAGCATCTCGCGAGAATCACGAGACAAAAATAAGGCTCTGTTCGCCAAATTTGGTTTCAAAAAAACGCGCCAAGGGTGACCGTACAGTAAAACTGAGCAGCTTATGATTTTAGTTATATATATTAACGTTCTTTATTTATCAGGTTTAAATTTAATATTTAGATAAATAAAGTTTTTCAAAAACGATTTTATTACGTCACAATTAGAACATATTCCCGCGGCTTGACGTCAAAATAACGTATTTTGGCAACATTTCGTCGTCGCCAAAAAAAAAAACTCAGAATTTGCAACTATGGATCATACGGCACCTGTGCCAAAAATTCATATGCCTTGTTTAATATTACATTTTTTGTATTTGTCAAGATATCCTATTCATGTACTTTAATGTTTGCTCATATGTAACTGCCGAAAAATATTAAACTAACAAGTTTAGATACTTTATGGCATAAGAATGTATTAGGGTTTAAATTTAATAAGAATTTACAATCATTTTGCCAAAAAATTGCTTTAATTTTTTCTCTTTAGAGAGTGAGTTTTAGAAACCCAAGAACGTTCCCATTTTCCAAAGAAAAATAAGAGATTGCAATTAGATGAACTGTATAAAAAATGAACATCTATTATGATTTCTGTTTATCTGCCAATATATTTAAAAAGTCACAATCAATCCCTTTTTATTGTTAAAAATAAATAACTTTTTTACCTATAATAATAGACATCAATCTTTCCAGAAGATAATCCATTCTTCCTGATTATTTCTTCGCGTTTCCATCCTTTAGGAAGAGCAGGACAGTCAACCAGAGCCATTTTAATAATTTCTGCAAAATTGAAAGAAAAATGGGAAGTCTAAATGAAAACAAATAACAAATATGTAGTATAATGTGTAGTTGAGTTGAATTCTTACTGATGCTATTGCCATTCAATTAAAAATGTAGCGAGATCTTTTAATTTTTATATCCTTAAAATGATTTTTCGGTAAAGTTTCAATCATTTGTAAAAATACTGAAATATGATTGGGTTAAATTTTTTCTTAATTGTTTTGTTAGAAATTCCTACATATTTTTTTGAAAATCCGAAGTTGTTGTAAACGTGATTTATTATTATTTTTATTCTCGGATGTGTTGTTTTTTTTCCTGCTAGCCGGCGTGTAGTTGTTTATCTTCTGCTAAACGAAAACAGATGGTTTTGGAATTCTTGTTACGTGTTAGAAAATTTTTTTAAAAATTGTTTTACTTATTAAATTTGCCTTATTTTTTAAATTAAATCAAAACATCTAAAAATAATTGAATTTTCTTTGCGAATCTCTATTTATGGTAATTTTCTAATATCATTTATCGAACAAATTTCGCAATAATTATATCGTAGAATTTGGTTATAATTATTTATATAAAAGAATAAGATTTAACAATAGGGAAAGCAAAGTACTTAAACTTTTCACAATCATAAAATTATTGACTCGTATTTTTTATTTAATGATCTTTTGGAATGTACTGATAAATCAATAAAATATTTGATAAAATTATCCGCTGTTTGTATTAATTTTTTTTATTGAAATTATAATTCTACTCTACTTTTTTTCTATTTTCAGCTTTTGCAAGATGCTTTTCAAACTAATTCTCTTGTTATAACTTTCAATTTCTTTGATGCTTAACTAAAATCCCAACAAAAATATGGGTATTAAGAAAATGGCCAATGAAAGTAAGCTAAATTTTAATTTAAACCTTATTGAAGAAAATCTTAAATTTTTTTAATCAAAATTTTAGTAGATTCTTTTAATGTTCCAAAAGCTAGTAAAATTTTTCTCTGTATCTTTAGACTGATAGGGAGAAACTATTGCAATGTCTAAATGCAAAAAACTTAATTGTTTGTATGCTAAAATTAATCATTTTTTGTGGAATTTTTTATCATATATTTAGCACATTAAAATCTTATTTTTGTATACCCAATGTGGAAAATTTGGTGATTTTAAAATACTAGCAAAAACCTGTAATTTTCATTTAAAATATCAATTTTTCAAATTTACTAAATCCAAATTTGATATATTAGGTTTCATGGTTTCTATGTCAAATTTCATGTATAGTTATAAGTTGATTTCATACTTGTATTTATTGCTTAATAGAAGTGTACCATATGGAAGTTTAGGAACTCTGAAAAATGTTATTGAAATCAAGCACAAACACAAGGAATTCTTTTTGCAATAATTTTAAGAATAAAAGGCAGGAGGAAAATTACCAGACACAAGCATAGAATATAATAATATTTTTAAAGTGGCAGAATTCACATAACTTTTTTTTATAATTTTTTACAAAAATTTACATATACAATTCCAAGTTTTCTAAAAGCTTTTATTTATATATTTTTTTCAATTGATAATTAATTTCTTAGTGTAAATATTAATTTTGTATTTATAAATATAATAAAAACAAAGTAGAGCTGAGATATTAATGAAACAGTTTTCATAACAGTATATAGATTAAAATTGAAAAAAATCAACTACACAATTGATATATTAACTATTTCATTTTATAACAAATTTGTATTAATGAAGGGAAGTTTTTGACTAAAAAATATATAGTATCTATATACTTTCGGGCAAAAAATTAGTAATTACTTTATTTCTGCAAAATCATATTCCTATTAAGCTTATTTTTAAACAAGGATTAAATTTTTGTCTATTATATTTATGTTTTTAATATACATATGTTTTTGAGCTTTTATATTTTTAACATCTTTTGTGGTGCAATTTTTTCTTTTTTGGACTTTGTGCCGCAAACCAACCAACTGGTATATTTGTATATCTTAATAATTTTGAAAAGTTTTTGATATGCAGAAACACTTAAACTAATGAAAAAAGTAATTCAATCTAATTTAGAAAATTCTTTTTTACCTGTAGGATTTACACGTAAGTAAAATGCAGTTTTAATTTGTTATTTAAACTGAATTTAATTTTTTTTAAATTTTAATAACTATGAACTATTACTAGATTTTATGTAAAATTATTTTGCCTGTGTGTCTCTTTATTTAGCTCCTAATTCACACTGCACATAAAATGAATATATTCTATTTTAAATTTTTCCAAGGAAGATTTGTAATTTAAAACAACTGTTTCAGAAACATAATTATTTTTATATAAAACTTTTTTTTCAAAAAGGTTAATTGGTAGAAAAGAGTTTGCTAAAAATATTTTCATTTCTTAATTGATAAATTAAAACAAAAATTTTGATGATAATTCAAAACAAAGATTTAAGAAATTGTCTTTTCTAATGATTTATTTGTTCCAATTAGGCGATGATGAATTTTGGGAACAAAATACTTTTGCTACAGATGAAGGTTAGTTATTTAAGTTTATAATAAGAGCATGCTTTTTTCTGTCTTGCATGTTGCAGAAAAAAGAATTTTTGGCTATTTGTGCTATGAACTACATCTAAGTGGGATTTTTAGTTGAAGAATTAATTTTTCTTATAAATTATTTTAATAAATATTCTATAATTTTACAGTTACTATTCATCAGCAATATATATAAATATTGTTTTTTATGTGTCTTTAATTATATTATAAGTAAGATTTAAGAAACACACAATGTTCATTTTCTTAGTATGTATTATTTGTAATTAAAGTATAGATGAAGGTTTGCTCATAAGCTTAATTACAGGCTTATTATTATTTTTTTTAATGAAATTTTTATTTTTAGATAATAAGATTTTTTCTAATTAATGTAATTGTAATTAGCTCTTTTCCTTTATTTACTTATTTCTTTTGGATTATTAAATTATGTTCGTTAAAGTGAAACAAAAAAATTGCTCAGGCTTTCATTTATTTGTATTGGAAAAATTGTATTGATAGAAAAAAATGGGGTTGAATTTTATCAGAGAAATTCATATTCAACATTTGGAAAATCTGAGTATATATGTATATATAAAGCAAGCTATATTCAAATATCTACAATAAAATTTTTATTAAATTAAATGTAACTTTTTTGTTCATATTTATATATTTTAAACCCGTGGCGTAGTTTCGCGTTTCCAAAAAAGAGTTTCAAGATTCTAAACCTTGGGTTGGAAAAGGTCGACTCAACCTCTCATCCATTCAGTGGGTCGATAAAACTAAGTAACAAGCATGCATAAAAATTAAGCATTGAGGTTTCGCGTTAAACTAACCACCTGATCAAGACATGTTTCGCACCGCAGAACCCTCGGTCATGAAAATAGATACGGGCTGTCGTGCCAATGAGTTTAGTTTTAGTTGTGTTTATTTATTTGTTTTGTTACAGTTTGTGTGTGTGAAGAAATTAACTTATATATTAAATGACTGAATCCTGAACCAAATGAAATATTTTGTTGAGAAATCCATAGGTTAAAGCCTTAACAAATGTAAATGAATGCTGATAATATTCTTCAGTGATGTGGTTAGGAATTCCTAATTTTTTTAACTATAAAGTTAATAACAATTGTTCTTCATTTAAAAATACGAATGAATTATGAGAAACATTCAATATTAATTGTGTTAGAAAAATATTCATTTAGCAAGCAAAAATACTCTCCTATCTTTTTTCCCCTCTTTTCTTTTTTATTTTATTATTATTTTTTTTTTCGCAGATAATGTTCATACTGTTAATGCTAATGTTTTTAAATATTTGTGTATAAAAAGCAAATTGTTAATGCTTATTTCTAATTTAAACTCAATTTTCGAGTGACAAGTTAATACTAATTTAAAAACTTGAGCATTCAACTCACACACCTCGAGGGGGGGGGGGTTTGAAGCTATTGTTGAAACCACTTACACTGTAAAATTTAAGTCAGATTAGTCAGTATACAAAAAAAAAAAAAAAATCACGTTTACAATGAAATTTGATTTTAGCTTTTATGAAAGTAATGTAAACATAAGCATAACTTCATACTTTTACATGGTAAAAATTAATTGTTTTTCTACTTTTTCTTTATTATAGGTATACTTTGTTAAAATTTAGATACACATGCTGGTTTTTTTTTTTTTTGTTAGTTACTGTATTTAATATATATCTGAAAAAATAAAGAATATTCTCTATAAAGATAATGCAATCTGAAATAGTTTGTAGAAGTTTCCTTGCTCCTTTTAATTTTATTTTTTTCCTTTGCATATCTTTTATAAACTTTTATCTTTTTTTTTTCCGCGCCTGTTCTTCCTTCTGATAAAAAAAATTCTTTTATTTCTAGAATTACTTCTAAAAAATTTTACCATTAGTTGATAGGGAAACAGAAATCCTATTTTTTATATCTGGAGCTGATATGATCCTAAAATGTTTTTAAATCAAACTTCATTTCATTTGATTTCAAAAGAGCCAGAAATCACATTAAAATGACCACAGATAAAAAAAATTAAATGAGCAAGCAAAAGTAAAACTGTCGCGCAAAATAACCATATGTAATAAAATAGCAAGAAAGAAGAATTAAAAACATTTATAGAGACTTTAATTCTTTTATTAATACAGGATAATAGGAAGAGAAAATGTTTCAAAGAAACAGTTTGGTTACTTTTAAATGGCTGGAAACGTCTCGAGACGACTGCACACCATTAAAAATCGAGAATTATGTCGAGTAGTCCTCTTGAGCAACTAAACTGACACACTGATAATGCATGGTGTTTTGAATTTATCAATAAAACTTTGAGCATATTATAATTAAAAATATATTAAAGATATACAATGTTAAAAATTGAAAAAAGGTAGTCTAAGATGAGATATTTAATCGATATACACCCTAATCATGAAGTAGAGAGAAAGATATCATAAAATATGTCCATTAAATGGTCATAAGTTATCTATACACTCAGATATTTGAATATCATAAAAACCATGCATGGAATGAATATAAAGCTAATGTTACTTCAGATTGAAATTCGTCATTTATATTCTGAGTGCTAATTTAAAATAATTTAGTTCCAAATTCTCAAGTTGAACAATTAAGTTAACTTAAGTAAATGTACTAAAAAGTTTTCAGTGAAAAACAATTTAGGTGAATTTGAACTTAGTAAATTAACATTTGCATTGAAATTTTTTTCTCTTGCCATCTAGATTACATCAATAATAAACTTCCATTTAAATGCTGAAAAACTGAAAAAAAATGTTACTGTACTACAATTAGGTAGCTAAGTATATCGCTGACAAATGCTAGAAACTCAAAACGTGCTAAATATAAAGTCAATTTAGAAAATCACTGTGTACATATGCGAAAAGAATATGTAGATAGGTATAACCGGAAAACGGAGATGCATATGCATATTTGTGCTTCTTCTCGATATTCCATGCAATACTTACTTACAAGAAACAATTATAACTATTTTATTTGAGTGAACAGTTAAGAATGGAAATTTTTAGAAAAATGCCTGTGTAATGTAAAATATTTAATCTGTTTTGAATATGTAATTTTGACTTCATAAAGTATCTCATATATTTTACAAGAGCATAATATCAATATTCTTCTCAAAAATTGGTTGATATTGCCTTCAATAACACAATGTAATAAACAAGAATGTATCATTGTACATTCGTTTGAAAGGTGATTATAAATTCTATTTAAACACAATCGTATAATTAATTTGATAAGAAATACCACATGGCAGATACCCTCCATCAAATTGAAATTAAAATATAGGGATTCATAAATTGCCAATGCTTTAAGTACAGTGCAGAGCATTCAAAATCCAATACCCTGAAAGAGGTATGCAAATCATGAAAAACTTACATCATATTTGCGGCGAAGAGATATGCAAATCATATTGCAGCAGATATTCTCACCATGGTTGACTGTAGTATTACCAGCAAACTTTATATAAAGTTACAATAGATTGCTAATTTCAAGTATGCCAACGTTTTTGTATAAGCTGTTTAACCATGCCTTTTAAATTACACTCGGCATTTTTCGAGTATGTTTCTGAGTTCAATCTAGGAAGAACAATGTCCTAAGGGGGTTGCGGATTTTACTTCAGAGAAATCGATCATCGTGTTGGATCAAACGAAGCAAATGTGATAAGAATCTGTAATTGCTGTTTGCAGATGAGGACGGCTGACCATTTCCTTACAATATTGCATGTAATGACAAGCATATTGTGCGCATTGCGATGGTGAAGCGCCCAGTTGCATCACCAAAGCAATGCATAACAGATTTAGTCTGTTATGCATCGTTCTATGTCTTCTTGAAAAGTTCAATGTAATTTGCAACTGAGTAAAAAGTTTACAAGATATTCATTGCTTGGTTTACCCTTGATTCAAAAGCACAAACGCTTGCTCATCTTGTGACGAAATGAGTGGCTAACATGAAAAGCGTAATGGAACAAAATTGTCTTTACTGATGAATTCATTATCTGCCTACAACACTTATGATGATCAAATTCAAGTCTAAAGACCCTGTAGTGAGAGGTTACTGAACTGTTGCATTGAGCTTCAATGGCTCAGTAGTTTAACGCCGCTTTCTATTAAGATCAACAAAGTGAAGTATCATTTGCGGCGGGCAATAATTGGGAAAGTAACCACATTCTCCTTCACTGGGTTGCTGAAGAAGTGTCCACGCTAATCTGTGATGTCCAAAGCCCTTTTGCTGGTGTGGCGTGGATGTAGAGTATATCTTGCCAGCTCAGGTGTTAGCTCGTCATCTGACCGTAGTTTAGAATTATAAAACGCTTAATATTCCATACGTTTCCAGCCGTTTTTTTTTTTTTTTTTTTTTTTGATTAGCATATAATTTCGAAATTTAGTCACTTGATGCGATCAACAACTGAACTTGTATCCCCTTTATTGAGTTTCCATGCCACTCTTGAAAAAAATACATAAAATTTTTCGGAAGATTAACCTGCATAGACCCTTTTAGCATAAGTTTTAGGAGAGTAAAAAATCGGACTAAGACAGAAGAATGAAGCCACGCTTCATCAACTTCATACCGAAAGAAAAGGGATGGTAGGGTCCAGTACACACGCACATGGACTGTTGTGATAAATGATGTCAGATGTTTAATATTTGCTTCATATTAAAGTCGCATAACAAGTTTCTCGCAATGACTTGAATGGAAATCTGACTATGCATTTCAAATCATCTAATAACTTGATATAGATACAAAACGATGTGGACAGACATTGCACTGCACCAGTAAAATTGACTGCATCGCTGTATATGTATTTATAAACTGTTTTTTATGCATCGCTACACTAATCCTGCATCCGGTATCATTGTTCTGGTTACTGTTGGATTTCACTCTCGCATCTTTCTGTTGTACGAATTGCCTATACATTAAACAGCCAGCTGTACAAATCTGAGGTGTGGATCCCATAGTTTTTCTATACTTTCAGCGGATGGAATTAGCCATATTCCAACAGAATAAAGTGCAATCACATGTAACATGCAATGTTCAAGAGTATTTTGACCAATTAAATTCAATTGCTTCCTTGGCCAGTTTGTACTCTCAATCTATTTCCATCCGACAACTCTTGCTCAACAACTGGGCTAAGATGCTATATCTGCTGCGATATTATATCAACTTTTGCAATATGTAGAAGCCACATAAAATTTATTCTCTAAAGATACATTCAAATCCTCATTGATTCAAAGTCGAAACAATTGATCATCACCATCTATGACAGCTACGTTAACTTCAGATTTTATCATCATCCACCCTTCACTAAAGATTAATTTCAATGATTTGATCTTTGTATGAAGTGTTATCTGCTGAATATATTTTGTTGCGATGTCTGATCCTTCTTGTTGTTGGGTGGCCAGTAGTGTATGTTCCCAATGTTCAGCATATAGGATTAAGACTACAAAAAAGTTTTGTTATTGGAGATTACTCCAAAGTCTAGCATTATTGTCTGTTAGCATTTATCTTAAAAAGATAGTCATACATTTATCTTAAAAAAAATAGTCATATTTTTGTCGTGTTCCCTTAACTTGGAGTTGCTGGGACTCCTATTAGTAGAGAAATGAATCTCCATGATCATCCTTAACTCAATTAGAGATGATGGAAGAATCTAGGAACATGAAGTATTCTTAAATCTTAAAGTCTCTCTCTCTATATATATACACTACTGGCCATTAAAATTGCTACACCAGGAAAGCGGCACACCACAAACGTGAAATTTGCATGACAGGTAGAACTTGCTGTGATATGCAAATGATTAGATTTTCAGCGCATTCATACAAAGCAGGCGACAGTAGTGACATCTACAATGTGTATAAAACCAGAGATTTGACAGCAGTTTTCTCATACTCGATTTCTGTTTCAACGTTGTTTTCGGCAAAGAAAGTTGTTGTAATGCCTCGTGTAAGAAGAAGAAATGCCTATCAGCACGTGTTTGACTTTGATCGAGGAAGGATTATAGCCTACCGGGATTGCGGTTTATCGTACCGCAATATCGCTGCTAGCATCGGTCGAGACCCCATGACTGTCAGCAGAATATGGAATCGATGGGTTTAGGACAATCATACGGAACGTCATGCAGGATCTCAGCGACCCCCCATCACTAACAGCCGGGAAGACATACATCTTATCCGCCTGGTCACAAGGGATCGTACAGCCACGTCACGAACTTGAGTCAAGAAATGGAGTCATTTGCAAGGCAACAAGTTTCAGCTCGAACAGTTCGACGACGTTTGCAGCAGCATGGATTGTCTGCACGGCGACCATGGCTTCGGCTACCATTGACGCTGCGTCACAGACAGGAGCGCCTTCAATGGTGTGATTAGCGACGAACCTGGACGCGGGAATGGCATCACGTCATCTTTACAGATGAATCTCAGTTCTGTATACAGGACCTTGATGGCCGCATCCGTGTTTGGAGGCATCGTGGAGAACGCGCATTGCCAGCTTGCATTGGACATTGCCATACTGGCCCATCTGCTAGAGTGATGGTATGGGGTGCCATTGGATACACGTCTCGATCTCCTCTTGTTCGCATTACCGGCACTTTGAATAGCAACCGTTACATTTCCGATGTGTTAAGGCCCGTGGCTCTGCCCGATCTTCGAGGCCTCCCTAATGCTTTGTTTCAACAGGATAATGCACGACCGCATGTTGCCCGTACTGTTCTGAACTTCCTTGATACTGAACAGTTTCGACTGTTACCCTGGCCAGCACGTTCTCCTGATCTGTCACCAATTGAGAACGTGTGGTCAATGGTTGCCGAGCGATTGGCACGCCATCACTCACCATCCACTATTGTCGATGAACTGTGGCATAGTGTTGAAGCTGCATGGACTGAGATCCCCGTACATGCCATACAATCTCTGTTTGACTCCATGTCTAGGCGGATAAATGCTGTCATTGCAGCCAGAGGTGGCTGCTCTGAGTACTGATTTCTCAAGATCTATACATCCTAATTTCCTGTAAATTTAATCACTTGTTCTTTCGACTATAATGTATGAGTCCAATAAATATCGTTCTGCTATTTGCATTCCTTCTTGGTGTAGCAATTTTAATGGCCAGTAGTGTATATACGAATATTATCTTGTAGAGAAACGATGTCATCTCTGGTTTCGATTTGATCATAGGCCAAAAATACGAAACTTTGGTTTTAACTGATTTTAAATGTTAACTAATTAGTTCATTCTGCTGTTAAAATCCTATTTTGATCCACGGCTTGGCTACTTTTTTCAATTGAACAATAATACTAAAATTGTATTTTGTACGAGCAAAATGCAACGAATTTTTCCTGTTTGATAACATAAACAAAAATTCATTATTAAAAAAAATGTCTCATTTTATGGCTTGGCAGTTAAATGCATAAAACCACACAAGATAAAGCTTATTAACTACAATTGATCAAATTAACTACAAAAATTTTACTATTAATTTTAGAACCATGCGCACATTATCGATAGTGATACTATTTTCGTTATTAATGGTGCACTATATCAATAATGTGAATAAACTGTCTTATGTAAAAAAAAAGTAAAACTTATGACTATGTTCTGCTGTAACTGTAAATGAAAGATTTTGTCGAATATTCTCGAGATTATCAAATTTGATGGTGGATTGAACATCCTCCATTTCAGATTTAGGTTTAATGGCAACGGAATGGGTTCAAATAATATTCAACACGGTCTAGAATATTTTTGCATCATTATTTTGTATGTGAAATGAAAGTAATTACATTAAATTCATTCAACCCCTTTTCAATAAATATGTGGTTTTTTTTTACCATTTTTTCTTTACTATTTTCTTTATCATTAGGCTAAAAGAATTTAGTTTATATAAAACAAGCTTTCTTTGCATTGTTTTTGCTCTTTTTTGTGCTGTATTAAGCTACTTTTTCTTTTAACTATATTTTACTATTTACTGGATATTATTATTATTTATTTGGTGGTTAACAATTTGTATGTATATTTGTTTCATTTTAGAAACTCAACTTTTATCTAGAGATGCTCACAGTTCCATGGTAAGCATGAGTACTCTAATTATAGATGACTATTTTTATTTGTATTCGTATATATTCTTACTTTAAATAGATATTTGAGTGTGAGCAAAATTATTCCTAAATATATTTTAAAGTTTTTTTTATTTTATTTTTAATTACCAATATTAAAGATTGTAAATTCCCTCGTAGAAAGAAGAATGAGATAAAAGCAGTAGTTTCTTGCAAAACACGATACTTTAAATTTGTATCTTACATTCATGATGAAAAATACATTGCAGTTATGGTGTTTTAAAAGGACATAGTTTGTAGTTTGGGAATTTTATCGAATTAGTTTATTAGTTGCCTCATTTACGAGAAAATTTATGGCAGAAAACATCTGTAATTTAGTTGACTTCATACCCTATTAAATATCACAATGTGTATTTATTTGCTACTTAATAAGTTTTTGTTCTCAAAAATGAATACAATGTTTTCAATTCTGAATTTCAAGCATGAATTCAATCTACGCAGTCACTTAAAAAATTTTTGATTGATTATCTTGACTGACTTGTATATGGTAACAGAAGCATTAAGGTTGATCTTCCGTTGTTGGATAATGGTTGGAATAAAAAACGGAATCTTTCAATCTAAATCTTGATCAGTAATGAACCCATGTTTGTAGAATTTGCGTTGTTTGAACTTATAAATGTAAATTTAGTCAAGAACATTTCATCGACAAATAAAAGCAAAAATGTTGATTTCATTTGATTCCAAAATAGTATACCTAATAAAACCCAATGTAGTAAAATTCTACTAAACGTTTTTTTCCCATCATGTTGTTGTTACAAATCCCATCCAGAATATTGGAGCTACACCAGATCCATGAGCCCATGCACTCTCAAAAAATCAAGAAAAAGGAGGGGGTCTCCAAGGAGCTCCTTCATCGAGAATTGAGTGCACTCAAGTAAGTGTTGAGGACTAGCCTTGTTGGAGTTGCACTTTTTACGGATAGGGAAATGCGATGGATGAAAGGATAGGCAATTGATGTGTCCACTAATAAATCTACTGATCGCAGTCCGGTCAGCTCTGGAACCCACAAAGGATTGGAAGTAAACAAGGTCATGGTAAAGAGGAAGCGGACAGCTTCTGTTGATACAAGATTTGGAGTACTTATGGTAGAAATTTGACTTTGCTTCTGGCTTCACCTGCAGATATTAGCTGAGCATAGTGGAACGGCCTTCACACCTTGGGTGACCCTACCTGGAGAATACACTCCCGACGTACTTCGCCCGTTCCGCCCAGGAACAGCCTCTCCCCGCGGTGAGGCCATCTGCAGGATTTGAGAGGGTTCTTTGGTCATTAATGTAGGAACTGGTTAAACTGGTTCGGTAGTGTTCCGAGAAAGCTATATATATAAGGATGGCTTTTCAACGATTAGTAAACAGGCTGCATTACAGCAAAACTGGTAATATAATAGACCACAGATTCGTAAACTGTTGTAAATATTATTACCATAGTCGCACAAATATACCCTAGTGCTATTTATCTGCATGATAAATAGCACTTAGGTAAACTGGTAGCATAGGTAACAGACTGGCTGCCAAATAATGTCTATGTCATTGCAATCCGTGGGATCATCTTAGAACTGCTATAGTCTATTTATCAAAGCATTAAAATGAATTTTTTAGAGTGGAGTATTTTTTGTTGAAAATGATTAACAAAAGCTCATCAGATCCTGATTGTAAAATCGTACTCTTCGGGATGAAGTTCACGGTTCGATCTCAGTCACAGTTAATCAAGTAGAAATGGAATCGCGTTTCTGTTTTCTGAATGCACATCTGTCAAGTGGGCATTTATTAGTGTTATGGGCTTTTTTCTCAAATAGTACACAAATATATACCATTATATATGTAAAGTCCTTCCAGAAGGTAACTAAGCTGTAAATTTTCAATTACTTTACGAGAATCTACTGATAAGCTGTCCGCTACACGAATGTTATTGTCAAGTAATGAGGAATTTACGGTGTCATAGTATTAAGACCGCACTCTTTAGAATGAAAAATATTGGACTCGATACCAGGGCTTACTGAACAACAGGAGATGGATATTATATTTCTGCATTCACATTTATCAAAAATAATGCTTAGGAATCTTCTGTGCTTTCTTTTTTCGATACATGTGAACATACTTTATTAGATAGGGGGTCTTTCCAAAATGAAATGCGTTGCGGATGTTTATATGCCTTAAAACAGATTTCAGCTGTTAGAATTTTTACTATGCTTTGTAAATAAAATAAAGTTATGATTTTCTACTTTTCTCTCACAGATTACTCATTTAATGAAATTATAAGATATATAATTTTTTTCTGTTTTTAAGAGATTGTATATTTATATAAAATTGGCAATTTATAAAAGTTATATATATATATATATATATATATATATATATATATATATATATATATATATATATGTATGTATGTATGTATGTATGTATGTATGTATGTATGTATGTATGTATGTATGTATGTATGTATGTATGTATGTATGTATGTATATATATACATATATATATATATATATATATATATATATATATATATATATATATATATATATAGTTTCGTTAAAATTACAAGGATTATTTTTATTGCTTCTTTTAATTGAATGAGAGTATATTAACTTCCTAAACACTGAAAAAATTTAGTACCAGCTCCAATATTCGGATAGTAATGTAATGATAATAAAATTTTTCTCATTACAATTTACATATCTTTTGTAAAGGGTCATCTAAAAGTTGTAAATAAGACAATAAAAATTCACGAATCAAAAAGAAAATGATTTTCTCGTTCTGGTGCTTTTAAAATCAAAATTTGATTTAATTTAATCATATTGTGAATCAAAAAATATCAGAATGATTATAATATTTGAAAATTTTAGGAGCGAATGCACTTTCGAATTGAATTTATTTTTTGTGTTATAATGTTTAATAAATATCATTTTTTGATGAATAAATTTATTCAAAATGAGACAGTTACAAGACTTGCAAAGTTCTTGTTAAAGTGGGCATAAGTTACTTTTTAAAATAGGAGGTAATCAGTTTGCTTTATAAATTTCTTAAACTTTTGAAGCGAAATCTTTGATTAACATTTATAATTTAAAAGACCTTTGTTACATTTCTCATATGCTAAAAATTTTTTATAGGTATTTTAAAGCTTAAGAACAATAAAAAGTTATTTTAAATACTGAAATCAAATACTCGGAAGAATAAAATTTAATGTCACAGTTCTTAACTTCCTCTTCCACTCACGCCTTTAATTTTTATTTTTAGGATAATTTTATATACCTTGTGGCATATTACTATTCTTACTAATGAAACAGGAAATAAACCTGCCTGTCTCACTATCATAAAATGAATAAGTTGTATTTCGTCGAAGTCATTGTTAATTGTATCGATTTATTAACAATTATTTATTCATAACCTAATAAAAAATATTCATGCAGACATCTACACTTTTCATTTTTCCCTGTGTTATTTCTATTATAGAGGATGTTTTGATAAATTATACAAGTTAATTTTCAAACAAGTTATATAAACTGATAACATATTACATAAACTATATTTTCGTAGATAGAACTTTTATATTGAGAAGGAATAGAAACATCGTGAAAAAGGAATTTAAAGAGAAATTGTCTGATTCTTTGTGTAGATAAAAAATCTTAAGGTCTCATGTGTAACCTTTTAAACATTCAATGTCTATTCTTACACTTTCTCTAAATTGTAAGAAAAATACATTTGCTTACCCTTTTATGTATTTATATGTATTTAAACACAAAACACACACATATGTATGTATGCATTTGTCACAATCTATTCCTTATTTCCAAAAATTCTCGTATATATTGAGTTATTAATGACAGTCTGATATGCATCTAAAGACGTAGAAAAAATCCGAATTTGAGCTGTGATCATAGAACTTGGTTGACACTTAAATTAGTATTTTCTTATCTTTACAATTACATCAATTATGACAAAAAAATTTTAACTTCTGAAAATATTTCCACAAATATACTTTGAATTATTTTTGGAGTTATTATCAGCTTGCATAATTATATTTCTATTTTTACTAAGCATATTTTAATACTACTTAGATGTTTCCTTATATCGTAATATTCCACTTTCAAAAAAAATCATGTACATTTTACACTCTCTTTGTGTGTGATCCACGTATGGAGTCTCTTCATGAACATTTTACCATATTCACGTATTACAAGGGTGGAAACCCAAAATTCCCAACCATGATGTGTGCACTGAAACTCAATATCGATATTCTGTTGCTCAGTTGAAGTTAAAAAATAAATTTCAAAACAGAATAAATTATTATCTTTGAGCATATTGGAAACATACAAAAAGAGAAGGCCTTGTTATAATAGAACTTGAGAAATATGTATTTAAATTTCTCCATAGACTTAACATTGCAGCTTGTTTTCAATATGACACGGAAGAAGAGCAAACATTAGATTATAGTTTGATCATGTTTCGCTTAACTTTGTAATTTATAATATAAATATGAGAAAACTGTCAATACATGCACTTACATGCAGATTAGTTATAATATAGAAAACCCATTAAAACTTTTAATATAAAAAGGATAAAATCAAACAAACAATATGCGAAATTTTATAAATGTATGGAGTGAGGTGAGATTTTTTGTTTTTTGTTTTGAGTACACATTTGTATTGAGTAAACGCGTTTAGTTCTAGTATATATGTATATAATATATATATATATATATATATATATATATATATATATATATATATATATATATATATATATATATATATATATATATATATATATATATATATATATATATATATATATGTATCATATACATACATATATATGTGTGTGTGTGTGTTTAAGGAACTGCTGTTTCAATTGGTTTCTCTATTTTTCTTGAATACTTTCTTAAATCTTCTAAATATTATTTTCTGTTAATATTATTTCCATTAAACTTATTTTAAATATAAGCTTTTAAATTGAAAAAATATTTATTCTTTAAATGAAATATATGTATTACCCAGGGTGAAAATTAGTTAAATTTTAAATCAACAAAACTCTGTGTGATATCACTTTTAAGCGAAACAGAGTAGAGCACTTTACTGGCCTCATTCGTATATCTACTGCCGACAAGTCGCTCTACTTTACTTCTCTTTATATATAAGGTCAGAGACCTTTTTTTTTAAACCAAGATATCCATTAGTCGATCTATCGTATTCAAAAAAACTGACGAGACTACCTGTAAACTAAGAATGCCGCACGCGTGCGAGCCAAATCGGCACTATTTTTTGTGCGAGAGAATTTTTAAACTGGGTTAAATCAGTGCCGAATATAAATTATTTTCTTCATTCATAAGTAAAAACATCATAAAATGTTTTACATAAAAGAAAATATTTCAGTGGTAATCAAAAAATTCAAATGACTTTTATTTCTTTATTTTTAGTTCGCATCAAAGACCAGAGCTTCGTGAGAGGTCAAACTTGTAGGTATGAAGAGATACACTGCTGTCATTTTTATGCGGTCGAGATATAAACTAGGCCATAAAATAGTAAAGATAGTGTCCTTAATTATTTTTGTATTTTTGAATTAGAAAATTTAGTTAAATTACCTCAAATAAAAGAATATTTCAGTGGAATATAAAAAAAAAAAAATTTAAGTCGAAGTTACGTGGCCAGTTTCTATGAGAATAGTCTGACTGGAAACTCATGTATTAGCCCTTAGTAAAATATTCTTTTAATTTTTAATAATTAAACTGAAAATTGTGTAATGTTAAAAAACACTTTTTTCTATTTCTAAATAAAAGTTTCCTTTTTATTTACATCGAAACTATGAATTTTAGGTACTATCACGGAAACGCAAATGATTTTTCTATTCATTGTTGTTTGCATAAATGACATCTATGTCTTTAGTAAAGAGATTCACAGAATGACTGACATTTTATTTCTGATTTTAATAGAATAAATGTAAGATTATTTTGGAGGGAGAGAGTATAAAAAAGGGTTCGAAATACCGTTTGAGTTTTAATTTTTCCTTGAAATACGTTAAATAAACTTTAAAAAGTAAGCATTGTACCAGACTCTATTAATGTTATAGAGTATTCTTGGAAGTTCTCCATGTACCATTTGTTACAATCTTTAAATATGTCCTTATTATCTGAAAAATACTTTCAAATTCCTTTGGAGCTTCTGAGTATTAAAATAAGTTTTACTACTACTTTAAACTCTTCCGCCATCTTCTACTGTGCAATATCAAAGCGAAGGCCAATTTTTCAAACCATTGTCCCTTTGTGCGATACTTTAGCATCGAAAAAGGGAGAAAACTTCGTAAAGCCTGTATGCCACCCGTGGCCCAATGACGAAAATATCAAGGTTCAAATACTTTTTTAAAAAGAAAAAAAAATCTGCTGCCTTAACTTTTTTTTCAAAAGAAAAAAAATTTCATTTCCTTTATGATATCCAATTATTTCAACATTGCTTTGCACACGGATTTTGCTCCGGAAGGACACCAACTAAATATTAAAAAAAAAAAAGGAAATAAATTTATTATCGTATCTTGTGATGAAAATAGACGCAATTTGGTGCAAACGTAAGATAATTAGGGCGAGCTTTTATCATTTATAAAATATTGCTTACTTTCAATCTTTTGTTTGTGTTCAGATAAAGGAAAATGCCGCGCATGTGACAATTTGAATACTATCATAGAAAGTTGATGTAACAGTGTAAGAGATAACTAAATGCTTCTAGTGTTGTACGTAATATCTTCCTCGGCACATTCTCTTGTGTGACGTAATCTAAAGAATTAAAAAAGAAATTGATTTTTGCCTTTCAATCATAAAATTGAAGAATAATGCTTATTAAATGACTAATCACACAAATATGTGCTTTAAAAATTAATGTAAAAGTTAAATATTTCTTTATGAATATTGTTTTGATACATAATTATCATTAATAGCTATTTTGTTTAGCTCCGATGTATATATTTTATTATTTCCAAAAATAGTTTCTTACAAATTTCAAAAACAAACACTATTCTTTAGTTCTTGAAATGTACTCAGAGACTTTATTATTTACTTAAGAAACAACACAGAAAATTTTTCTACTATCTATCTTTAAAATATTCTATCTTATATAATTATATTCCTCAGTTCATAAAAAAGGGCAAATCTTATAACATTATTTATAAATAAATTGTATGCATTTAATGATGCTAATTATAAATAATGTAAATACTAAAATGACAGAATAATTTAATAATCATTAAAAGACGTTGCATTCTTATTCCAATTTTAATTTACTCCTTTGTGCTACTTTTTTTAGTGATATTTTAGTAATTTTAATATTCGTTTATTGAAAATGGCATAGTTAGTATACCTGGAATCTCTTAATAACAAATATCATCCTTGTATTACTTATAGTATATTCTAAATTTTTATGGTATTGGTTTTAAGGTACAAAGTGCGGAAACTTTTATATTGTTTGTGGATAAATTATAATATTATATAAATTTGTGTCAATTTATAAAAAAGCGTGTAATTAAAAAAAATAAATTATTGAATCGATGATTTTAAGTACTAATTTTTTTTCTTGGTGTTTTTCGGAAATTCTCTTCTTATTTAAATGTTTCTAAATACTTTATTTAGAATTATGAAGTTAAATATTTTATTTATAAAGTATTACATGATGAACTTTGAGGTCACCTTTTAAAACTTAATAATTGGCTGAGTTGATTTGCGCTGTGTCCGTGTGCGGTTTTTTCCTCAACAGCTCTTAAGCCCACTTCCATTTGGGTGGTGGATATATTTGTAGTGATTCGAAATATAACTTTAATCTGTAGATTCCGGTCAAATTAATCATCGTGTATTAAACTGTAACAGTAAGGTGACTAACTGATTGTGATAATTTGATTGGTTTGCCATTATAAGGCCATTTTAACGAAGTATAGCTGATTTGACTGGGACTTACAGTTTGAAATGAGTTTCGAGCATTTGACATCTACCTTTATGGTGTGATTCGAGTACATTAATTGCTGAATTCACTTCCAAAGTACTAGACATGTACTTTGTTTCCTATTATTCCTTTTTTATTAATTTAACAATTAATTCCTTTTTTGCGAGAGGAATGAATCACGAACGAAATAACTTAGTTAGAATGTAAAGTGGGTAATTGTTAAAATGAATAGCATCCAAACTATAAAAATTGTTTTACGCGTTTCCGCTTCGTTGTTTCTGTTACATAATTCAGTATTTTTTATACTCACTGATTTATGGCATCACAAAGTTTTGCCGACGACTTTTAGCTTGAATATTTTTTCAAAACTAAGAGGATGGTTGGCAAACGTTGTTGTAAGGTTTTTAAAGTAAAGCTTATATATATATCGCTATATAATTGTGTTTCCCTGGAGGTTTTACTTAGATAGTGGGTTATATTAATGTATCACAAGGAAAACCCCTGTTAAATTCCTAAACATTTATCTCGATAGATGTATATGCAGATACATAATATTTATTTACTGTTGTTCAACAGTGGGTAGGTTATTGTGAACCACTTTCCATCCTAAAATGCGCCGTGTTATTACTATGTCATGGTGAGCTCTATACTAGAATTTGTATGAAAATTCAAATTCAGATTTGTTTTCTGATATTCTCAATGTTTTATAAAAACAAACAATTTTTGTACATAGTCTTCAAATAATATCTTTTTTCCTTTCCCAAAAAAACACGGAACAAAATAAGGGAATCTAACAAGACTTTGAAAAATAAATAAATTTCAACTACTCCAAAAATATAAGAATGCATTTTATTGGTGAAAATTACTTAATTTTCAATTGGAAATTACGTTTAAATGAGAAAAACAAGCTTGTAATAAACGTAAATAAAAGGATTTTATGTTACACATTATTGGAAGATAAATAGAAAAAATAATTCAAAAATGTATTAATGAGATTTTATAGTCCATTTTATTATTTCAACCAAAGATAACATTAATCCATGAGGAATATGAAAAAGGGATGTAACAAAACTAAAGAATCTTTCTATGCGTCCTTCATTGATTTTGTCCATTAATCTGTGGTTTCCAATTTCATATGTTATATCCAATGAGAATACACTGTTTTTAAACATTTTAATCATGTCAAATATATTTTTTGAAATTTACTTCATTGTTTCCATTTTTGCTACTTCTGTACATTTTGATTTTTACACTCAAGTTGTTGTTGCTTCTCAAGCAAAAATTTTGCTGTGGCAAATAAAACAAAAAATCCATTAATTTTTAGGTTTTTGTTGTAAATTAAAAGATTAGTAAGTTTTATAGCGGACAGAGGGGCGATTCGACACTTTTGACGTAGCATTTAAGAAGCATACCTCTTCCTTAGAAAAATTGATTCCCTTTTATTAGCAACTTATTTACCGATTAACATTAAACATTATGTTAGCTCTTTGGTTCCTAATTGTTCATAAACTTCTAGATTTAATTTAGGCATTTTTTTTATAATTTGTATAGTTTCTCAATTACATAAGCTTATTAAAAATATTTTTACAGTTCTTGGTATAAACTGTAGGAATTAACTTTCAGAGGATTATGTTCTAGCATAAGAAGGCATATGTTTAAGCTCAAAAGCATCAAAATTTCGATGTATTCATGTTCATGAACATCAGAATTTCCCCCCTGTACAGTTTGGTGAACTGAGGGTTTGTGATTATTGCAAAATTTTAGATGTTAAGTAGTTGGTATTCTCTATATAGACATCTAATGTATTGATAATCCATTAAAATAGGACATTCTATTAAATAGTGCCATGCTGTCCTTGGCTTGCCATACAAGCATAGATATGTGTTGTTTTTAAGAAATCTACTCTTGTAAGTGATGTATTTTTAATGGCTAGTTATAAAGATATTAAGCTAGTTATAATTATTTTCTAAGCTTATACTTGTAAAAAAAATTAAATTATTAGAGAATCTGTTCATTTTGTTTTGATAGGGCCCAGAGTTTTTGTTAATAAACTATAGAGTTTGGTTAAGAAGAATGTTTAAATGACAGTTTGACCATAGAAATACACTATTACTGGCCATTAAAATTGCTACACCAGGAAAGTGGCCCACCACACACGTGAAATTTGCATGACAGGTAGAACTTGCTGTGATATGCAAATGATTAGATTTTCAGCGCATTCATACAAAGCAGGTGATAGTAGCGACATCTACAATAAAGTATAAAACCAGAGATTTGACAGCAGTTTTCTCATGCTCAATTTCCGTTTCAACGTTGTTTTCGGCATAGAAAGTTGTTGTAATGCCTCGTGTAAGAAGAAGAAATGGCGATCAGCACGTGTCTGACTTTGATCTAGTAAGGATTATAGCCTACCGGGGTTGCGGTATTATCGTACCACAATATTGCTGCTCGCTTCGGTCGAGACCCCATGACTGTTAGCAGAATATGGAATCAATGGGTTCAGGACAATCATACGGAACGTTATGCAGGATCTCAGCGACCCCCATCACTAACAGCAGAGAAGACAGCCATCTTATCCGCATGGTCACAAGGGATCATACAGCCACGTCACGAACCCTGAGTCGAGAAATGGAGTCATTTGCAAGGCAACAAGTTTCTGCTCGAACAGTTGGACAACATTTGCAGCAGCATGGATTGTCTGCACGGCGATCATGGCTTCGGCTACCATTGACGCTGCGTCACAGACAGGAGCGCCTTCAATGGTGTGATCAGCGACGAACCTGGACGCGGGAATGGCATCACGTCATCTTTACAGATGAATCTCGGTTCTGTATACAGGACCATGATGGCCGCATCCGTGTTTGGAGGCATCGTGGAGAACGCGCATTGCCAGCTTGCATTGGACATCGCCATACTTGCCCATCTGCTGGAGTGATGGTATGGGGTGCCATTGGATACACGTCTCAATCACCTCTTGTTCGCATTACCGGCACTTTGAACAGCAACCGTTAAATTTCCGATATGTTAAGGCCCGTGGCTGTGCCCGATCTTCGAGGCCTCCCTAATGCTTTGTTTCGACAGGATAATGCACGACCGTATGTTGCCCGTACTGTTCTGAACTTCTTTGATACAGAACAGGTTCGACTGTTACCCTTGCCCAGCACGTTCTCTTGATCTGTCACCAATTGAGAGCGTGTGGTCAATGGTTGCCGAGCGATTGGCATGCCATCACTCACCAACCACTACAGTCGATGAACAGTGGCATAGTGTTTGAAGCTGCATGGACTGAGATCGCCGTACATGCCATACAATCTCTGTTTGACTCCATGCCTAGGCGGATAAATGCTGTTATTGCAGCCAGAGGTGGCTGCTCTGGGTACTGAATTCTCAAGATCTATACATCCTAATTTCCTGTAAATCTAATCACTTGTTTTTTCCACTATAATGTATGTGTCCAATAAATATCGTTCTGTTATTTGCATTCCTTCTTGGTGTAGCAATTTTAATGGCCAGTAGTGTATTTGATGTTTGATGGAGTGTTTCTGTTGCTGTTTTTCTTAATAAAATGCCACTACTTTTGTTTTTTCTGCTCCATCATAAGCTCTCATCCACTGGAATTTTTCGAAACGACAGAAATTATTTAATATTTTGATAGAATCATCTAAGCTATTGCAACACGAATGTTATAAATAGGTTCCGTAAGATGACTAACTACTTTATGCTTCCATGCAAAAGAGCGGCCTAAATAGTTTTATAAAATTGGGATAAACTATTATCACTTTCGTACCGGAAACACTGCTGTTAATGAATATCAATTTTTATCTATTTTTGCTAGTCTCGTGAGTCCTTTCTTTCATTGATTGCGCTTTATCCTAAATTTCAAAATAGGAAGATAATTTATTTTGAAAAAATGTTTCTAATAGTTTATAAGTATATCTCTACTATCTCCACCAGACAAAACCTTTTATCATCACGAATCATTTATCGATATTGCGAGCAGTTTGTTTCTCAACAATGAATGAGGAGTATTATCGTATTCTGATTGTTTGCCACAAAAAGTAATTATGCTTTTCGCACCCTGCTATCTCTGAGCCTTTTGTGTTCATATAACTTTCATTTTGAGTTCTGGAACGAAATGTAGGATTGATCCAAAGCTTGCATCTAGTTTTATTATTTATTAACTTCCAACAAGTGTTCATCTACTTCACCATCCACAATGAAATCTGCAATGGGGCGTTCCAAGAGTTATTCGCTTGTAAGTTAAATTTTTTATCTCTTTCCTTTTTTGAAAAAATATAAGATTTAATTTATACCTTAAGTGATTTAGCTTATCTTTTGATCATTAACCATAAGTAATCATAGCTTGCTCCGATTTTATTTGTTTGAAGGATTTTAAAATTTTTGTAATCACGAAAAACAAGATAAAAAAGTTTATTTTTTGATTAGGTTAGGTTATTACGCTATATTTATAAGAGAAATGGGTGTAAAAATATAAAACAATGTGGTTACGTATTATTTGAATGTTTCAATATATTCTGGTGTATGATAAATAATTTCTACGAATTTTAATTATATTCACATCCTTTTTTAAACATTTTTTTAAGATAATTATATTTATAAGAATTTTTCTTATAATTTTATTTCCTCCTCTGTTTAAAAAAACCTTTTATTACAAGTAAGGTTTTGATATCGCATCCACTATTAGGCAATCCACATTTGTAGAGGTATTCTTGTACATTTATGAGACATTTTATATATCTCACATGTGAAGGGCGTTCTGCATTTAATATTCTGTTCAGGAGGGACATTGTGCATTCCAGGATGACTCTTTCATAGTGGGCGTGTTCAAGTATCAAAAAGAGGAATTCTGAGAAACTACCTATCATGCATCCACTTTCACAGAAGAGCATGCAGCACGCAGAAGTGCAATATTTATAAGAACAAATGCAGCACCTTCCATTAAAAAAATAAAAATAAAAAAACAACAATTCTACCAGTGACCACAAATTATCAATAAATGTATATGTTACCAAATATCATCAAATAATCTATGTATAAATATATGTAATATGTGTATATCTGATAAAACTTGGCCGTTTCTGCCTCTAGGATTGCTTTAAATTAAATCCCACTAAGCTCAACTCTGCTCCTTCTACAGAGTTTTGAAGGGAAAAAAAATCTAACAGAATGACTACGGGTATTTCTCAATAATGTTGTTCATGGATTAAGGAGAAAAATTAATTGATACGTACCTTTTTAATTAGAAAATATTATTCAACTTCAAATAACATTACATAAAATAAATTTTTAGTAATTTATTAACAGCCAATTCTTTCAATATTTCTTCAAACTGAAAAGAACATTTTTTAAAAGTATAACAGTTAAAGGAATGAAAAATTATATTGTTTTTATATGTGTGTATTTATAATAGTTGGCAAAATGAAAATAATTTTGTTTTCTTAAATATACGATTTTATTGTATTTCTTTTTCTTATTAGCTCTTTTTATTTAAAATTCTGATTCTAAAACAACTCTCTTTTCTATTTTAATGTTTCTTACTGAATTAGGCGATATTTTAATTGCCAAAAAATATCTTCTCCTTGTAAAACATTATCTTCTCATTAGAAAAGAGCGTGTAAAAAATACATTTAGATTTTTGTAGTGTCATCAAAAGTATATTCAATTTTCTTTTAAATTATATTCTTATATTTTGTTTTATAAAAGTTTTTATTGTATTTTGTTTCCTCCACAATTTAAAGTCACACTGCCACAATTTAAAAGCTTTGTATTGTTCTTTTAAAAAATTTAGTTTATTTCTTAGTATTAAAAAAGGTTCTCTTATTTTTCTTTTTTAAAATTCTCTATCTTTTTTTAATTGAATAATTTTCAAATCTTTATGTAACTCTTTGATGTCGAGTACATATTATTATGCAAAATAATATTCCAGTCATGTTTTTAACTGTAAGAAAGTTAATTTCGCCATGTAAAAATCTTATAGATTTTACACAAAAACCATTCAAAAATATCCGTGAGCATCGTAATATGTGTTTCTAATTCATAATTATAAAATTTGTTTGTCTTAAAGAAAAAAAAGACTATAATCATCTAATTTATCTTTTCTTCTTCATCAACTTCTCATGATCATTGCTCAGAATCATGAACAAACTTATTACAGTAATAATTCTGTATGCATATAAATTGAAATGTTTGTAAATGCGTCTGCGTATACTTCATATTCATATGGTCAAAATCCAATTATTTAAATCTTAGGTTTTGTGCCAAGATGAAGGGAAAAAATTTATAAAGATACGTAATATATAGATAATTTTTTTCTTAAATTTTTTAAATTAAAATTTTCATATTTATAAGAAAGTTTTTCGCGCATATATCTTTCCTATTAAAATTCCATTCAAGTAACATAAAGGTTGCGATTTTGTTCTATTTGTATCTTTTTCTGCATTTAAATTTTGTAGGCATCATCATTATCAACTAATACTGTAAATTTTTCCAATTGTGTCAAAATTCCTGTTTTGAGAAATCTTCTGATATTTTTTAATTAAATTACTGACCATCGTTAACTTCATTAGTCAATTTTGCTATTCCAGGATGACGTAAAAGATACGATGAGAGCCAAATGTAGTTTAATTGATCGCAACCTTTCGTTTGTGCTTGGAAAGCAGTACAAATATTCATCATCAACGTATCGGAAATTAATTTCTAATGTTTAATTTGTAATGTTTTAATGTTTCTAATGTTTTTAATTTGTAATATTTAATTTGTAAATGTTTAAATTGTATTTTTTGTCATCTTGTGCAAGTTATCGTTCATATTTTGTCCCAAAGGAAAATAAGCATATTAATTTACAAACACGTATATTTAATGCCGTAGATGGTTTAATTTCCATTGTTGTCCTACAGCTACTTTCTGCATACGAGGGGCGATTCCATGTGAATTTGAAGCTTATTGTGGATTCTTAACCACTACAACCTTTCATGTCTAATGCAGAAGTCGAACCCTCAAACTATTAAGCTGATGTCCAGACCGCTAATCATTCAGCTGCCTGATGGATTTCAGAGTCGTGGTAATCTGATTCTCCATAGCGTCCTTCTCTTGTCCAGAAATCAGTGTGTTCCATACTTAACCTAGCTGAAGGTCAATTTGTTGAAAGGTCCTAGGGATAATGCCCTTCATCTAGTCTAGTCACGAAGTTTGTGGAATAATCGATTATATTTGGCGAACTAATCGCTTGTCTTGGCCTCAAAGTAAGTGATGTTTGGCTGTGTTCAGGGGCTTTGTTCGGCAAAAATAAGTAGCCAGAAACAGAATACAGTAAAATATGCCTTTCACTTTCCGCTTCAAAATTGCTTGTCTTAACACTGAACCTTGGCTAAATAATATATATAAACTTTGTTTATAGTTAGCTGATGGGCTAACAGTTTAAGGTTATTGAGCTTTTTAAGATCTGTAATATATTGCATGTTTTATGAAAAGATTTTTCTTAAATAAGGAACTGTATTTTTTTTAATAAATAATGAAGTAAATTGCATTTGAATAAACTTCCCATCACCTTCAATGATAGATGTAAGTACAGGAAGAACTTAACATGCATCATTCGTTGTAAAAGAATAGCGGAAATTTAATTTGGAAGCTCCCGCTCCAAAGATTGTTGACAAACGAAAATTGTGGAAAATATTATTTAATGAGTGTTCCAATAAGAGTTTATAGCTGCTTCATCCTGTATTCTCATACTAATTAAAAACAGTACGAAAAATTAACTTTGGCGATGTTGACAAAATGAAAATTATTAAAAACTAACCGTGATCTGATGATAATATATAGAATTTGTCAGAGTGTAATCTTCTCCCTGAATCAATTTTATCGTCAGTGGTGAACAACGCTGAACGCATAAGAGATAAAAGAGCGCGTAGAGTGTTGAATTTTTCTTTCCGCGTACGCATTATGTGGAAGTGGCTGCTTGAGAATTTTCTGGATTTTTTTCCTTGTGACACGTGAGTATGGTCAATTCCCTACGATAATTATTATTATATTGACTGATGAATAAATATCACGCAATTTATTTCTAAAATGCTAAGCATCCATTTTTACAGTCCTATATTATTTCAGAATCCAAAATGCAATGGATGTGTGTTCAAAACCTTAGCAATAATTTTTGGCTCTTAGACTGTCTGTTACTTGACTTCTAAGTTGCAAATGACTAATGTAAAGTACAAGCAAATTACTTAGAAAATAGACTAAAATGTCTTTTATTCGTGGCAAATTAACTACACTTCTGGCCATTATAATTGCTACACCAGGAAAGCGGCACACCACACACGTGAAATTTGCATGACAGGTAGAACTTGCTGTGATATGCAAATGATTAGATTTTCAGCGCATTCATACAAAGCAGGCGACAGTAGCGACATCTACAATGTGTATAAAACCAGAGATTTGACAGCAGTTTTCTCATATTCAATTTCCGTTTCAACGTTGCTTTCGACAAAGAAAGTTGTTGTATTTCCTCGTGTAAGAAGAAGAAATGCCTATCAGCACATGTCTGACTTTGATCGAGGAAGGATTATAGCCTATCGGGATTGCGGTTTATCGTACCGCAATATTGCTGCTCGCGTCGGTCGAGACCCCATGACTGTTAGCAGAATATGGAATCGATGAGTTCAGGAAAATCATACGGAACGTCATGTAGGATCTCAGTGATCACTAACAGCAGAGAAGACAGACATCTTATCCGCATGGTCACAAGAGATCGTACAGCCATGTCACGAACCCTGAGTCGAGAAATGGAGTCACGACGACGTTTGCAGCAGGATGGATTGTCTGCACGGCGACCATGGCTTCGGCTACCATTGACGCTGCGTCACAGACAGGAGCGCCTTCAATGGTGTGATCAGCGATGAACCTAGATGCGGGAATGGCATCACGTCATCTTTACAAATGAATCTCGGTTCTATATACAGGGACATGATGGCCGCATCCGTGTTTGGAGGCATCGTGGAGAACGCGCATTGCCAGCTTGCATTGGACATCGCCATACTGGCGCATCTGCTGGAGTGATGGTATGGGGTGCCATTGGATACACGTCTCGATTACCTCTTGTTCGCATTACCGGCACTTTGAACAGCAACCGTTACATTTCCGATGTGTTAAGGCCCGTGGCTCTGCCCTATCTTCAAGGCCTTCCTAATGCTTTGTTTCAACAGGATAATGCACGACCGCATGTTGCCTGTACTTTTCTGAACTTCCTTGATACAGAACAGGTTAGACTGTTACCCTGGCCAGCACGTTCTCCTTATCTGTCACCAATTGAGAACGTGTGGTCAATGGTTGTCGAGCGATTGGCACGCCAACACTCACCATCCACTACTGTCAATGAACTGTGGCATAGTGTTGAAGCTGCATGGACTGAGATCCCCTTACTAGCCAACAATCTCTGTTTGACTCCATGCCTAGGCGGATAAATTCTGTTATTGCAGCCAGAGGTGGCTGCTCGTGGTACTGATTTCTCAAGATCTATGCATCCTAATTTCCTGTAAATCTAATCACTTATTCTTTCCACTATAATGTATGTGTCCAATAAATATCGTTCTGCTATTTGCATTCCTTCTTGGTGTAGCAATTTTAATAGCCAGTAGTGTAATATTAAAAAAATAAACATCTCTCTTAAGATAATGGAAGAATATTCAGTCGAAAATATTTTGAAATAAAATGATGAGTGATGTCATTTTAAATTTATTAACAGCAGTTATTTCATATTATTGCAAAATATACTTTTGCGTGAAATTTTAATGTTTGTTTTTGTCCCTTCATTTTATTTTGAAATATCATCACGTCTAGATATTCAAAAGCAAATGACTTTAGCGCAACCATTAGCATTTTTTATTCTTTACTTGCAATGCATATGTAATTGCTGAAGTACTATGATGTAACAATAAGGTATGGTATTCTATTATCTATTACTGAGATACTTTTTACTAGATAATTAGATTAAGAGAAATTAATTAGAATGTAAGGAAAGAAATTCTTCGATAGGAAATCCACTACGTGAATTACTTTTTGTAAATTAATTGATGCGTGCACATGCTCTCTTGCTGAAATAGAATTTTCATTCTGAAAGAAGACTACTTTAATTAGGTAATTTTATAACAAATGGTTTTGAGTGTCAGTCTTAAGTTATGCAATTTGTAATTGAAATGCAGAGACTATATGTAGATTTACAAATATGACTTTGTGCGAAAAACCATTGCTATGTTCTAATTATTTTTAAATATATAAACATCTCATTTAATTTAATTATATGAGTATTTAATTTATTTTTTATTAAGGCAATCCACTAAAGTCCTATCACACCACCTTAGCTTAAAATCCCTGATATCATCACTATCATCACTATGGTCATAGAAAATAACTCAAAGTGTAATTGTGCACTAGAAGACGAGAGATGGCAAAGTTAAATTTGGAAATTCTCAATCTTGGAAATTATATTGGAAATTAAGAGAAATAATGAAAATTTAAATACAAATCTCTCAATTACTAACGATTTAATAGCAAAAAAAGAAACCTTGCGCACAAAATTCCAATAATAGGAATACATATGTCGTACAATGTTTTATGATGAATTCAACAGTTTCATCAGAAAATGCGCAAAAAAGAACTACTTATCATCACTGTCTACAACTACGTTTAGTTCTGATTTATCGTATACATTTAACTTATTTTCATCGATTTGTTTTTTTTAAAGTAACAATATCTCCTGTCTGAAACGTTACGTGATGTGTTTGAACTTGCACACAAGTTGAACGAGAACATGTCGTTTGAAGTTAAATTGCTGTTGCTCTGACACTTTGCTATTAACTTTCTGCCATAACTATTTTATATTTCAATTTTTTAAACATAAAACTGCTGACTTATGGATTTGACAGCTGAGATTCCAACTATAGTCGTTTTTTTACAGTGCATTGTTACTTTCCTGTATCTTGATATCTTTTTCATGACTGTAATTGTCAGACTTCTAAAGATAAATATTGACCATTTGATAAATTATTGTTGTGATAAATTTAAAAGTTATTGAAAATTAACATTTTTAAGACGTGTATTCACTGTTTCTATCACAATTTCGTGTAATATATTTACTTTACAAGACGCTTTAAGCTTAAAAGCAAAACTCATTGTAATTGAAAGATGGCAACTAACATCAATCCTAACAACATGTAATGCCTAGATGGCGTACCATTTCCTAAAATAAATTTCTTAAAATCTCATCACAACATTCCATCCTTAAAAACCAATCTATCTCCTCTCACTCTTCACCAAAGTTGCAAAATGAACTATGGGTGATGCTGCAAAAAACAATCATAAAATATTAAGAAATATTTTTTAGCACCAAGTGTATTAATAAACGCTTGTGCTTGTTATTAAATTAGTAACTCATGCAGATGTCAAATGATATTTTTGTGAAATGCCCAAAGTAGCCTTCCTGTAATGTTTACTTTCTCTCAGGATTCATTGGAACGAGATAAAATGAGCCAAGTAACAATTAATCTTTAACAATCCTTGTGAAAAACAGGGATGGTGGAGATGCAGGATTTAGCACAAAATCTTTCTTTTGGCTATGTTTGCTATCATATTGATGACATGATGTAGAAAGCTTCTTTAATTTTTTAAATTTTTATATTTATTTATTTGTTTTTATTTCTTGAAAGGTAGGAAATTTATAGATATCTTCCATGAGAATTCCGATTAAGTTGAGCTTGAAAGTTGTACAACGCAGTGTTTTGCTATACTATACTAACAGATGTAACATGAAAATCGATAACTGCTGATTGTTTCACAGTCATTTGACTTTTAGAGCATGTGTAAAATATTTTGTAGTTTAACACCACGTTTTTTAGATATAGCTGAATGAAGTGCTTTCTCGTTATGAGTGTTTTTTCCAAATCCACGAAACCAGTTGGAAGCAGCAATATATTTCTATTCAACATGCAATAGGTTAGCCTCATCAACACCAGTTGTCCGACCAGAGCGATCTACTTATTGAATGTCATTATCTTTGAACTTACGCTACAAGATTTTCACAGTATCATATGATACAACAGTAATACATTAAACTCTACAAATGATTTAGTGGCATTCTGTTTTATGATTCTGCACAAATGATTTAATGGCATGTAGTTGACATTTTGCAACAAAACTGGAAGCAAATGATGGTTCTAATTTGGTAGCATGATAATACCATTTCATACAACTTATACTTAATAAAAATGATATGTTTTTAAAGGTCTCAAATAAAAAGTGTTCTAACTTTTGGTAATTGAAAGGAGACGTTCGTTTCCTTTCAAAATACCACAGAAATAACAAAAGTCATCTGATTAAATATAAACAAATATGCCAGCTTAAACTGTTTGCGCAGATGATGTTAGTAGTGGTGGAAACTTTTGGCTACAACCCAATATTATAATCACTATAACGGCTTGATGACAATATTGGTTAAAAATAATTTATGAAAGAAGAATTTCAGATTAATAAGAAGTTAACAACCTATAAAATTTATAGGTTGTGTAAAGCAATATAAAATTACGGATAATTTATTTACTTAGCTGTTTGCAACCTACTTAAATTAATGCTTTTAAAAATAATTTGATATCTACACTTGAATTTGATACGCTTATGCTGTGATGCTTATGCTTTCACTTAAAACCAAGCAAATGGCATATTGATTAAAGATCCGTACTTAAGTCTAATATTTCGTAAGTTCGAATTCCTCCTTGGAAGTGGATGTTTGTAGTGGTTCGGAATCTTTTTTAAGTTATAACTCCTACTTAATTAGTCTTCATACTTAGAAAGTATTCATGAAACAAACAGTCCATACGATCCATACGACTCTGGTTGCATTCACATGCTCATGCATTAGGATAGAGTATCCAAATATAATGAATCACTTCTTTTAGTACTTACAGCTCTAATTTTCTGGCCCTATAATCGAGGTCTTTTGCTGAAATTGTGGCTGAAATTATTAAAAAAAATTTAAGGGATAAGTTTTCAAACTATTTTCTCATAGAAACGCGATAAATTATAAAAATTTTTATTAGAGGGTAGTTGATTTGCGGTGTGGTAACATTTAAAAGTTTTGATTAATTTAAACTGCATGGTTACTCGATATATTAAATTAGATACTAATATACGAAACATTGAATATTTAAAAATAAAAAAGCAAATAAAATCAGTAAATTTACGTCCTTTTAACAATTGGTTGAAAAATATTTCTATATTTACATATTTTATTAAAAAAAATTATGATCAAATTTTAGATAAATTTCTTTTTCTTCTCAATAAATCAATTCCGAAAATCTGAAGTAATCTAATACTGAAAAAAAATTTAGTATTAGCTAATAGTTATAATTTCATTTGGGATGAATTGTCTAATTCTTTGTTCAAATTAAATTAGACATCAATGTACAAAAAATTAAAAACTAAAATAAAAATAAAGAAACAAATGCATTAAAGTGACAAAATGAAAATGTTTCTATGATTGTATATGTTTTTAATCATTCCAAAAATATGTCTTGTAAAAAATTTCTCAACCTCCTCTCTCCTTTTTTCTTGAAATAAGTTAACTCTAAAATATTGAAATAATTCTCAGAAACAGTAGTAGCATACACCTACTGTAATAATACTATCATTCCAACCATGGCTCAAAAATATTCTACCTTTGAATTTTCGATTCCAGAGAATAATTATGTGTCGATCCCAAGTATTTGAATTCTTTTTAGAACAATAAAGTCTGTAGTAATAGGAAAACTCGCCCTTTATTTCTTTACACTAATTACAAAGTGGAAAATTTTTTCTCCGTGCTATCTTACGTGGAGAAAAAAGATCGTCTTTTTAAAGAATAAACAAGCAAGTCGTCTCTCTAAAACTCTCCGTACCAGCGCCATCTAGGTCCAGCTGATCCACAGGTATGCTGCCTTTCACCTAGTTCAAGCGGTTGTTCACAGGGAAATAAGTTTCTGTCTCAGAAAGCCGGTTGTTGACGTATGGTGCAGAGCACATTTCATAGCTGATTTAGAAACATGACAGCTGTTCGCGGTGGCAAAGAGGACGAGGTATTTAACTTTTTTTTGGATAACTTGTATTTAACAATATCCATGTCAGCGTATATTTTAATACGCTATTTGAAAATTTTTATTTTCTATGCTGCAAATTGTATATTTTACAAAACACATGGCATATAACCAAATGGCAAAATGTTAGCGACCTATTTAAGTTCAGTCAATGTTGCGCGAATAAAATTCTATCTGTATTGTTTTCATATTGAATACAATATGTACACATTAAGTATAATCAGGAAAATGTGAATCTTAATTTAAGAATAGATATCTGTGTTATACAAGCTTTTATATATGTACATATACGGAGAGAAATAACTAACTTTTCCATACAGTGATGCATTGAATGTATAATTGAATCAGTTATAAAAACGTATGAATAAAAAAATTATGCTTATATATATATATATATATATATATATATATATATATTTAATTATTTATTTATTTATTTATATATATATATAATTTTATAATTTTTTATTCATACTTTTTCAGTTTGATTCATAGATAACTTTCTGTTTGAAACATTATATTGCGTTTCCATCATTATATGATATTTTTATTCTTTTTCAATTTTAAAGATGTCTAATAATTCGGTTTTTCTTTGAAGAAACTGCTTTCGTCATTATTTGTAATTGTGCTTACATACCATTTCCAATGTTACATTTTTATTAAATACCGAAGAATTGTAGGCGACCTATTTGAGGAAAACTTATTTTGTACAACTAAATCTGAATTTGCCATATTTTCAATCATATACAATATATGCGTGTGTAAAAATTTGAAATTTATGAAAATACATTTATAGAGGTATTTATATATACGTAAATAAGGATAACTTTAAATATATACATGTGTGTCTAAGCGTGTCCGAATATATGTATATAAATTTATCCATATGTTCATCAGTTGAATATTCATCCATATGTTCATCAGTTAAATAATGAATTAAAGTTACTTATATTTACTTGTACAATTTTCGGTGCATATTTTTCATGTTTGACTCCTTCAATTGTTTTCCCTACTTTATTTTATATATTTTAAAATTATGTTTAATAACTTGATAATAATGGCGGGTATGGTATTTATTAAACTGTCATGATTTATAATAATACCAATAACTATACATCTATATTTAGCAGTGTATATAATATATTACTCTAAGATAAATTATAAAAATTATATTTCTTAATATTTTGAAATATGATTATTACATGTTTATGTAAAGTTGAATTACGTTGTGAAGCTTGCGAAATTTACATAAAAGTTAGATTATTGAGATTTTTTTAATTTATAAACAAAACAAATCATTTATATTGAATTTAAAATGCTGTCTTAGAACAAAATTAAAACGACATCATTTAAAATACGAAAATCATTATAATAACTTTCAAACATACTAAAAATATGATATCGAAATATTAATGGAATCTATTCATTTTGAGGACAAGTACTGAAAAATTCGAACTTTCTTTTGTAATACGAATCAGTAATACATCCGAGGAAATGCCTTATTTCTGAGACATTTGTCTCTGTTCAATGACCTTTGTCGGTTTTATGTAAATAGAAAAGAAGCGTTGTGAATTTCCTCTATTGTTAGTTCCTACCTCAGCTTGTTTCTTCTTTATAAATCTGTACTTAATGTTTCTAAAAGTCATTTTTTGTTTCAATTATTAGTTGCTTGAATAAAATCATTTTAAAACTTAAATATGTGTCACTTGTATTAATAATAATTTAGAAATGAAATATTTTCTTTATTTGGGTAGAGTAGATTCGGGCATCAGTTTGTTCAAATGTTAACGTTTTCGTTAATTACTAGGAAAAATGTTAATCTATCAAAAAATTGTAAGAATTATGTTATATTTCCTTAAATGAAACATATTACAATTTATTTATGTTAACTTTTATATTTCATAGTTAGAGCAATTAAACGACACCCACTATTCATATGTAATATTTATGTATGTTGGAGTATATATATAAGATAAGAAATAAGTGTTTGTGTGAATCAAAAATAAAATTAAACTACACCTTCATCAACAGGGGACTGCAAGGGGTACAGGGTAACTTATGCAACATTCGTTTCTAACACGCACGAAGAATTCCTAAGTATCTACGTGCCATTCCTCCGAAGTGGCTGTGAGTAAAATTAAATGATATTGTGTATCAAAGCAATACACAAACCCAAAGTACTAAAAGAAAACATCGATACAATAGATATCAAAGCTATTTACATAAATATAAGCTATGTGGATTTTGTACACACTTCGTAAATATGTGAAATTATATGACCAATATTCTATCCGTGTAAGCCAATTGAAGTGAAGATCATATAATAGTTATTCCTCACTATGAGGTTTTTAATGTTTCATTTTTTCTTTTCTGATAATATGCGCTAGAGAAAAGAATAATTTCTTTTTTAATGAGATGTAATAGACTTCATTTATGATTTAGCAGTCATTGGGAAAGATTTTAACAATAATTCATAAAAATTTTTATCGCTGCTCTTATGTGCATTATGGTATAAATATTTTTAAGGTTGCACATTGCCAAAATATACATGCTCAGTGATGCTGTAAAACTTTTACATATTCACAACTTGATACTTTTCAAGGGAATTTTTTGGATAGTAAACTGTGTATTCCTATATTTAAATTTTATATGCTTCCAAACATCCATCTTACTAAAACAGTGCTCGTAGAAAGCAAAAGTTAATTTTTTTATCAGTGTCCAGGAGCGTACCCAAGATATTTAAATCCGAAGAACGCTATTCTGGCAACGCATATTTAACAATACACGATGGATTACTTTACGACTGAAACGCTTGATATGAAATAAAGGAGGAAATTTCGAACACAAACATAACATCCATTTCCCTTGGTCTACGAGCGTCAGGTATTGATTCTGTGACCTATCACTGTGAACCATACGAATTTATTACTAAGTCACGATATTACTAAGGTTTTTATAAATATTTTAATGAAAATTATGATTTTTATTCGACCAAAGTAAAAATACTTATTATATTTAATTATTATAAATTAAATATAATAATTATTTTTTAATAAATTATTTACTTTTAACTAAGTTCATTCCCTCTTTTTTCCATAGACATTGTCAGCGTTACTTAAATCGATAATTAATAGATAATCGGCAATTATACTTATGAAGTTCAACTGTCTATTTCTGCAGATTGAAGACACTGAACTCAGCCTACTTTTGCATAAATTTGAACCGGTTAAAATTTAAAGTTTATCACTTGATCATGTCAACACTTAGTTTGTGATCCTCTACACCAGGGCACATTTGTTGAGTGACATTTAAACCTACAAAATTGTTAATACACATAGATCTTCTCAATACAATAGTCATTGGTTGAATCAAGTATGGAACTCGACGCCATAAAATCCAGAGAACGATGTCTTTTCACACTAGTTCAACGCGGTTCCTTCATCGGAAGAACTAAGAAATTGGAAACAAACGTAATAAAAAAAACCAAGCTAGTACAACACATGATCAAGTTTGAATAATCTTAAATTTTAATCAAATTATCGTAATATAAAATTTTTCGGAATATTTCTAAATATGCTTATAAGAAGATCATAAATGTGGATGGTGTTTTCGAACGCTCCTTTTTCTTTTAATATCAAATATCCTAGTACACATGTTCACTAAATTTCAAAGCTAGCACTTTTCGAGACAGAACTTAAATTTACTTTTCTGGATGGTATTTTCTCTAGCCGAAGCCGCTAAACATAGTCTACGAGATACGTAATTTTGACAATCAAGTGAAGATCAGGTCGTCCCCTGAATTCCCATATTCCTCTCCTCACCATGTCACACTAATGGAGAGCACTAGACCTTGCAAAATTTTTATCTTGCCTCCAGCATGGTAATAACTTTCTCCCTTTTAGCACCAATTCTTTAACGTGTCCTTCTAAGCATGATGATATTCGGATAGGTCAGGTACCAAGCCCGCTGCTCTTCGGATATGAGAACAACAATTTTCCCAATTTGCTATCACGGTTCCATTGGAATCGGAATGAGCTCGCGTTCTTTTATCAAAACGATTTTATTACCAGTTCTGTGTTTGATAAATAAATACTTTTAAAAAGCTAGTTATTTCCAGATCATAGCACGTGTACATAAGTTAATGCACAGGTATTAACACTGTTTAAATCAATGTATCTGTAATAAATCATGAATAGGTGCTATATTTAGAACTACTTTATTTATCAATTCAGTTGCGTTCCAGTGCTTAAAGCCTCAATTCTGCTTGAGTAAAAGCATACTCTTCAGATTTAATTTATTCTTTAATATATACATATATATATAGTATGAAATATTTCTTAAAAATTTATAATTAATCACACTTTTCCTTTATCCATAATGATCGTCAATGGAAATAAAATTTAAAAAACTTTAAAAGAAACAGTATGAAAATATAAATAAAGATTTATATAGATTTAGCAAACATGTTATTCAAAAAATTATTTAAATCACTTTTGGGACTTAGCATTACTTTAATCTCTAATATGGTAATAATATATGCTAATACCCCCTTTTAATAGCACCGTAAATCAAAATTTTAATTTTAACTTGTACAATTTTGTAGTTCTTGTTTTACAAAATCTAGACAAATTTCTTTTCTGTGAAATTATCTACTTAATTATTTACAATATCATATCTAATTGTCTTCTTATTGTTTGAATATACACATACCTAAATTCTAAATTAATGTTTATAAGTTTTTATTATTTTAACATGCTTTTATCCTAAATACAATAGCTCTTGGTCATCACAATGGCGATATGTGCCGGAGACCATGCAAATCCGACTCTTGTGAGTTATTCACTCATGACCATGAACCAAAAAGTATCAACACGGAATACAAATTACATGAATCGACGGAGGGAGGGAGAAATCGTTACAGTTCTTCCTGCACGTGACTGGAATATCGTTGACTTATTCGAGTTCGGAGAGACATTTCTTAGACCAATAATATTTTGAAATAACAGTTGGTGTTTTTGAAAACAAGTTATATTTCATACGAATGAAAATATTTCTGTGGTAAACGATATTCAATAACCACTGCATTTAAATGAAACGCATTATATATATATATATATATATATATATATATATATATATATATATATATATATATATATATATATATATATATATATATATATATATATATATATATATGGTATTATAATTTTAATTGAAACAAAGAGTACCTAATGAAATAAGCCGTATACAGTTTTATCATCGTATTAAAAGATTTAAACAGATAATCTTTTAAAAATTACTCATAACAATTATATCAAAAATTCTGACTAAAAAAATATTTCCGCTTGCCATTTTCCTCTAAGACATCAGATGATATATTTTTCTTCGTAAAACTGATTAAAATCATCAGAAAAAGATATTTAAACTTAACTAGTTACAGATGCAAAGCAAAACAAAATATAACTTTCTTTTCAGAAATAAGTATTTGTTTAAAATTCTTCCTCGGAAATATATTTTTATTTTAAATATCAAGAAACAACTTAGGGAGAGTTTAGGAAGACTGAATTTTTTTTACAAATACATATATACATATATATATATATATATATATATATATATATATATATATATATATATATATATATATATATATATATATATATATATATATATATATATATATATATAATTTATAAACATTAGTCATGTGATTGATTAGCGTTCATGGTCATTTTACGAAATGTCTGCAAACTTCTGTGGAACAATAAAAGTGAAAAATAAAGTGTATTTTGGAACTTTTTTTTCATACGATCGAAAGGAACGCTGATAAAGTTGACAAATATATTTTTTATAATTTCATGATATTTTGAATTTTACTTCCATTTTCATTTTTGCAGAGAATTTTGGAAAGAATTTCTATTACATACACCCGTGATAATTTATGATTTAATTCTTTTACGTGCGAATTTTATTAATGAAAAAAATTGCTTCAGTTTTATTTATACATTATCTGACACAATGATGTGAAAGCGATCGTGTAAATGGATGTTTGTCTGAGTGATCTGGAAATTTCTAGAATTTTATTACCAAAAATTTATGAAATATTGGAACAATGCAATATATTTGTATATATGACTGTAAAGTTAACACTTTGGTCAACAGTTCGTGATTTTCAATACTCGAGTGTGAATGTTTCTAGTGCTGAGAAATCCATTTTTATCTGTAATAATCCATCTTAATCCACTTTAACTGTAGTTTTTGAGCATTTAGCGCTCGTGTGCAAATTATGATCGTAGTGCGATTGATAAGCCAAACCGATTTGTATGCGGATATCAATTACTTTATTAAAATAATTGAATCACATTCAGTGTCATGGTTAGCTCTCATTTTTCTCATATCCGTCGCATCTGATTTCAAATTTTCACATGAATCTTGATTGTTCTTCCGACTGTAAATCACGATTGCAATTTTTTATATCTTCCTCTCCTATCGCAAGCAGATTATATTTAAAGTCTTAATTTTGTAGTTCTCTAAGATTTCCACCTGTAACTAAATATGGCTACCAACAACCATGCTTTGAGTTCTCAGGAAGGAGTAACTAGTTGTCACTAAGCACATTTATTTTCTATTATCAGTCTATGTCCACGAAACGTCTGAATTATAGAGCAAATATTCTTTCTGGTGCGTAGAGGTTCATGAAAGTTGGAACTCGCACTCAAACCAATGCACGTTAGATGTATTCTTTTCTTCGCTCAAAACATGCCGTTTCTTTCAGAAGGTAAGGGTTACTGACTTACAATTTTGTAAGGGACTTTTTCCTGTGTCTCTTTTTATTTTTAAAATGGTAGCATTAACTACCGAACTTTACCTACAGAGTTACTGAAAATCACAAGTTGCAGAGTATAGCCACTTTTCTACATTCAATACTGTTTGTGTGGCCATAGCTATTGGCTCTCTAAAGTTAAGAGAGCGAGACAGAAATAGGATTACCTGAATACAACCAACTTAATATATTTAAAGTGATCATATATATTTTGTTCAAAACACGCTACAACGCTCAGAATAGATGAACAATATTCACTCTTTTATCTTTACCATCATTAAAATATGTGATAACTACGAAAGCAATCTTATTCTGTTACTTAATGAATTTTCATGCATTCTACCCGTGCCTCAACTGTCTGACAAAACTCGCGGAAAACATTTTCATAAATAATCTTTATATAGAGATAATTGTTACTTTTCATGTACTCGCTTTCAAAATAAAAAGAATGGAGTAGTTGCTCGAAAAATATTAATAATTGCGTGCCGCCATATCTTATTACAGAAAGGATTTGACAAAATTATAGAATCTGAATTTATTATTTCTCTATTTTATGCTGTTTTCTTTTTTACTCTGCTGCTTTGAATGCTGATTTTTTCTATGAACAGCGAAAATCTTTGATAGTACTTTCGCTGTGTTTATAATTTTAATTCTTGTCGTATTTACAATGTTCGAATTAATTTAGTCTTAAAACTTGCATTTGCATCTAAATAAATCATTTTAGAATTTTACTATTATTTTACAATAACGTGGGCTAATAAAAAAAGAATTTTTTTTCAATAATCTATTTTGAGAATAATTAAATGCACAATTGTTCTTCATAGTTAAATAAACATAAAGAAAAATATGTGAAAATAAATCACTGCACTTAAATTAGCTATATAGTGTAAGAAAGGAATTATAATTATGTAGCGCAATTTGCTATAATATTCAGCTATTTAAACAATTATACGCCTAGTTTTCGTTGTTAAAATGAAGTTCTACATCTCTCTCTGCTTGATTCATGTAATGTACCTGATATACTGAAGCGAAAATTTCAAGCATTTCATTGTAAATTTCTTGCAGTTTGACAGTTTACATAAACGCAGCCAATAAAACATAATTCAATGCAATTTGAAATAAACTTTTTTTGGCAACATGACGGCTTCCATTTTATTTTTCTATTCAGTTGGAAAGCCTGATTTTGCTCTTTATGTTTTTCCCATAAATTTTTCAGTGATGTTTTATAATATATCGCCTAAATATTATTTGTTATATTACCTAGGTATTATATATATATACAACAGCTATATAAAACATTAATTCATTCTGACACTGCATAATGATGCTAAAATGGCTGAAACTTATTACAAGGATACAGTTTTTATCATTTATTGCTTCTTTGACTTTTAGAATACCTTTTGACAGGTAGTAGTTCATATTTAGGGGTCGTAGAAGAGGAAAGCAGAAGTAATCATAAGCACCCACTAATAAATGTTGATAGGTAAAGCAGAAATGTTTTTATATACCTCTTGTGCTACTATATTTGGGATAGTACCAAAAATCCTCCATTCAGAAGAACGTCATACTATTCTAAAATTATGGGAATATTAAATTCATCGAGTTTAAATCTTTATATGTGACTCCATGGTCATATTTTGAGAAGGAGGATAAACTTGTCTAAGGTTTATTTGAGCTTTACCTGAATCGCGACAAACATGAAAAGGAAATATAACCTACAAACTGTTGAACTGAAAGTCAACTTAGCTTACCAATTTTTGAAAATATAGTTCAATAGCAGTGCGTTTCAAACATCCCAGCAGATCATTTTATACCTTATCTAAGCATCTAAGTTGTCTACACAATTCCGGTCTTGCATATATTTCCAGTAAAATATCTAAAGCACTTAAGGAATTTTATACCACTCTAATTATTTGAAAATTTACATAATAGGAATAAATAATACATTAATAGGAAGAAAGTACATGTATTGATAACATTGCTTGATATCAACTCAAAATTTCCAAATCTCCTGAGTTATCTTAGTTTTCATAATATATTTATAGGACAATATTATTATATGACAATTTCAAAAAAATGGTTTTACTTTTGTGGGTTTATTTGTGATCTCATTTCTGCATTTATGAGTGTACTCAATGCATTCAAATATCTTATCATGCTTTTTGTTCTTATTCCTTCTACAGAGCTCTGGAAAAATTAATTGAACTTTTAATAAAATTAAAAGTGTTTAGTTATTTAACGCAATTAATTTTTTTAGTTGTTATTAAAATTTTTATCAAGAGACACATATTGTTTTAAAATTCAGTGATATCAGATAATTCCCAGTGCACACAGAAACAACACACACCCACTGATTACTGTTCTCTTTTATTTGCAGATGGTTTTTGCATACATTTTATTATCTGAAGTTTTTGTTCTTACAGATAAGAATTATTTTTTCTATTACTGCCAACCTTGAAGAGAGTAATTCGTCTCTATTGATGCAGAGTTTTATGTTGCAATCGCTCGTAAAAATCCTGAGTTTAGAAAAATCATTTGTTCATCGTTATTTCTTTTTTTCTTTTACAAAGTATTTACGCTTGTTTGATGCATTTATAGGGTTGGCAAAGAAACTAATTTTAGTTTGCACCAGTAGATACCGTTATTTGTTTCGTTATTCTTTTGTCAACGTTAGAATTCTTTTAACATTTGACAGTTATCATCTTTAGGTTACTATAGAAATAAGTTTCATGTGATTTTGTTTTCAACTGTCCGTTTTAACATAGAATGCAATTTTCGGAAGCTAATGATGGCAACATGAAAGCCATAATCGAACCGAGTTGACATTTGTGCGAAAAATTGCACAACAGTTAAATGTATCACACACAACAATTGAAAATCATACAAGACGTTTTGGATTGCTTAGATGCTGGATATTTGGGTTTGGAAGTTAAAAGATTTTTTAAGGTTAAAAATTTCGATAATAATGATGACCTCAAATCGCACTTAGTTGATTCTTCTGAAAAGAACAAGAAATTCTATAAGCGCGGAGTTATGTAATTGCAAGAAAGATAGGAAAACGTTAATTTTTCTGATAACTTTAAGCTTTAGCTATTCTACTAACTTTTTTACCAACCTGTCATACGGTAAGTATTTTATTTAAAATTAATTTCAGTAGATGCAAGGATCTCTACAACTTTTCTTCCATCTCACACATGACAAAATTACCCTGCTTGTTTATTATGTTTATCGTAAGTGTTTCGAACAATAAGAAATTTCCTCTCTAATACTTTTACTCTTACTATCCTTTCTTTTAGTAGTTAAATTAACACATTAAGAAAATTTATTAACATGATCATTTATAAAAGATCTTATTTTTTGTACGAATTTTAAATACTATATACATACAGCATTAAAAGGATAAAATTATCGCGTCGATATTATAGTACTTAAAGAATTGTAAATAAGAAGGTTAAAATTAAATTGTCTTTTGAATTTATTGTTAGTTAATTATCATTTTCAAAAAGGTAATATTAAAATTTATATCCAGGCATTATCTAAAACTCACGGGGAAGTTATATTTCCAATCAACAGTTTTTGGTTATTTAACTATGCGCTTGTAACACCATATACCAAAAAAAATTTTATAACATTCTTTCCAGTCAGAACAAATGATTTTGTTATAGGAAGATTATAATTCTAAAAAAAATGAAAATTTACTAAATTTTTTTAAAATTGATTTATAATTTTTAGCAACATATTAAGTGTATAGTGGAAGTTTATTATAGCAACATAGTGGAAGTTTATATAAAGCAGCATATGAAGTATAAAGTGGAAGTTTATTATTGTATTTAGCAGCATAAGAAGTATAAAGTGGAAGTTTATTATTGTATTTAGCAACATATGAAGTATAAAGTGGAAGTTTATTATTGTATTTAGCAGCATATGAAGTATATAGTGGAAGTTTATTATTGTATTTAGCAGCATATGAAGTATATAGTGGAAGCTTATTATTGTATTTAGCAGCATATGAAGTATATAGTGGAAGCTTATTATTGTATTTAGCAGCATATGAAGTATATAGTGGAAATTTATTATTGTATTTAGCAGCATATGAAGTATATAGTGGAAGCTTATTATTGTATTTAGCAGCATATGAAGTATATAGTGGAAGCTTATTATTGTATTTAGCAGCATATGGAGTATATAGTGGAAGTTTATTATTGTATTTAGTAGCATATGAAGTATATAGGGGAAGTTTATTATTGTATTTAGCAGCATATGAAGTATATATTGAAAGTATCAAGGAATTAAAAACTTTTAGAAAACATGATATTTTAATATATAATGTAAAAAATATTAAATTCATTTAATCGAATTGAATGCGACTCAGTGTTTCAACAGTTTCAATCAAAATTTTACCGTGTATACATTCCTCATTATTTTTGCTTTGCAATTATATTCTACGAATCTTCATTTGCATCATCTTCTTATAAGATGTTTCATCATCATTCGACCTCGAACCGACTTCTGCATCCAAGAAACCGACTCGCGTACAGAATGCGTGTTCCGCCTTTTTGAATATTAATTACCGAGTCTTCACTCGCTGTCGATGGCGCCCTTTTCACCTTAACCGCGTGTTTTTCTTCCACTCTTTTAGTAGGTTAGAGCAACTATAAAAATCTGTTCCCTGAGTCGGTCTTTAAGGAACTCTTTGGGTCATTCTCAGCATGTCACTTTACCATGACATCTACTTGCTGCTTTCGGAGCAAATTTTAACATTGCTGTGACATCGTGCTCTTTTTTTTTTTTTTTTTTAGCTTGCTGGGACAAATTTCAGTACCTGTTTTGACCCGTTTAGTTTTTGTATCTCATTTAAAAGAGCATTGTGAAAAATAGATGAGAAAGATAAAATGTAAACACAGCACTAGTGATGCCTAATCGTAAATTCAGCTGCTCAAATGACTCAGACAAAATTGATATTACATGAGATAAATTATTATTTAAATATTTTTATATGTGATCATTATTTATAATTATTCAAAAATTATTGACAGGAATAAAATTCATACTTTATACTCTAACTTAAATTTTTATTTTCATTGATTTCTTTTACCATTCTGTGGTCACATTTGCACCCAAGGACTAACAGGGACTTGCAATTTAAGGCGAATATCTTGGTTCAAGATACGAATCCAATCAACGAACTGTTGATTTGAAGAGCTTCGGATTATACTTAAGAAAGCATTGATTATTCCGTTGCTAACTCGACTTTAAATTTGTATGACAATTATTATCAATTCATATTACTCAGAATGCCAGAAACATTTCTAACAGCAATAAGACTCAGCGTAGAGGGCAGCTAATGCCGCGATATTTTCAATGTCCACCGCAGAAGTTGCCTTTCATAGTTAATGAGCTGCAGCCACAAATTGCAAGGGAGGAAACTCGTAAAATTCTCAAGCCCTTGCTTTGACAGACGTGCCTGTAAAAAGCAGAAGTGCAATATCTATCTCTTGTTGTTTAATAAAACTAGAATATGACCTGGGAAATTTCGCTGTGAACGACGTTTTCTCACCAATAGGCCACAGTGAGCATGGTTAAGTACAGTTATAATTAGTCATTATATAGTACAAATTAAATATAATATTATGACTAATTACTTTCCTCATATAATACTGCATAGCCTATATACATACATATAATAATGCTGGTGAGCTTCGGATTATACTTAAGGTTAACGGTTTAAAATGAAGTAAGAAGCATAGCCTATAACAATTTATCAGCCAAAAGTTAATGTAAGTTACCCACCGCGCATAACCTTCTAAAAGGACTTTTCGTAGGCAATGATCAGTTCATGGTCGCAAGGAAGAAAACTTGGAAAAACGCAATATTCATCTCTTGATGTTCAGTTGCGACTGGTATCGAATTTTAAAACTTCTATTCTGAAGAGTCTGGTTACTCCTTCAGGGTACGGTAAGCCTTTGACAGTTTTTTAGTAATAAATATGTTGAATATATATACATATATATGAAGAAAAAAAAAGAATAAATAATTTAGATAATGCAGTATTAGCCTTGGTAGATAAAGAGCAACGAAAGCTGAATGGTTTTCAAAGCACAATAATAAATTTAAAAAAAAAAGAAAAAGCATACACACTCTACTTTATGTAACTGTAATTGCAAATTTAACGTGTTACGATTGGTACAGGAATGAAATAAGCAAGTGGCGTTTTTATTTCATTTTTTACTTATTTTATGTCTTTAGAATGACGTAAATAGAGCTGCATTTTTATTTATTACAATCACTATGAAGCTGTTTTTATTTACCACTTTTATTATATATTACAATCATATTGATTATTATGAATAATAGACGCTTATGTATTCAGTGATTTTTTTCCATCCTATACTCTTTAAGCATTCATTATTACTGTCACAACACTTCTCGCCCTTGGTTGGTTGATTCTAATCTCCAAAGATCTGACGAAGTCAGACCATATCCATAAATCTCTTGACGAGTAGTTAGTCGGAAACAAGGAGGAGATGGGAAAATTTCCTCCCAGAGAAGTCCCAAGCAGCTTAAAATATGATCACCTGAAGCCAGATGTTGACGGCATTTTGTGCAGAGGGTTGGATTTTATACCCTGATTAAAGGTAAGACATTTTAAATGCCCGTAAAAGGCAGGTATTGATTTCTCTGCCGTATGGAAGAACCAGCGACTGTCCCGGCTTACCAGTCTTATACCAATCGTGTGAGGGGGAGAGGCTCCAGCCAAATTCTTCTATTTATGTTTTTTGTTTGAGAGAAGAGCTCCTGGCTCGTAAATTCATCAGATGCAGATACTGGTAGGCTGCAACTGTCCTTGGTTAAATAGTCTGGCTCTTCGTTGCCAAAAAGATCTGCATACGATGGGATCCATTGGAAATGAATATCATGATCAGGTGAGATACGCTTCAACTTGTGAAGGATTGATACACTTGTCTTATCATCGATATGTATCCAGTTATTGAGATGTTCCATTGAGCTTCGATGATCAATAAGAAACCAGAGATTTTCATAATCTTTTTCCTTCACAATGGCTTCCGCATCCACAGCAAGTATATCGCTTCTAAATACGGAACAGACGTCTGGGTTATATTCATTAAGAGTAAAAGTGTTTTTAGATGTTTCGATATAAATGCCGCTACCTGCAAGATTATCAGTTTTACTTCTATCGGTATACAATTGAATGTCACGTCTAGGGATATTTTTAATGATTTTCAAAGCAAATTATCTAAGTTGTTCCAGTAAAGTATTTTTTATTGGTGGAGGAAGAGAGGTTGAAGTGAAAATGAACCCTGGAAAAATCCTCTGTTAGTGACATGCAGAAATGAAGAGAATGCGGTTCAACATTATTAGCAATATCTCCCTGAGACAAAGCCTGATTAAAAGGGCTGTTTTCCTTGAGTCTCTGGTGGCTTTCCCAATTACAAAGATAATTTGAAGTATTGTTTTGAGAGCTGTAAAGTTTGCTAAAATATTTTGTAACACTAAATTGGAGAAATATAATAAATTAATGACTAAATTTTTATAAAATCTTCATTGCAAGCATATTTTTTGACAAGTAACTTAACATTACAAAAACAAATGCGCTTGTGTCTGTGGTTCTCAAAAAATACAAAAAACATTAATTTTGAATTCATTAATAAATTATGTTAAATATTGCTTGAAACAATAGTCAAAAGTAGATAATGGTAGTGCTACAAAAACTAACGTAATGATGATAAAGGACATTAAAGAAAATAATGGCGTAATGGTTAAATATTAATAGCATTTTTTAAAATCATTTTAACATTGCTAGAGTTACACAACACTTGAAATTTTGAGAAAATGCAAGAGATGAATTTAGACACAGGACTGAATTGAATAAAATACTGATGAGCTCTTATGCCATTTTTTCCTCCACTTTTAACTATAGAATCCATATTAGACAGTTGTTTCTGGCTAAATCAACTGTCTTATATAAAAGGGTGGCTGTAGAACAACAAACAAATCGAATCTCGACACAATGAATGGAAAAGTCAAATGTTAGCAATTGTAATACTTTGATAGTTAGTTAAATATCAATAATTAGGATAGTAATTATATTATTAGCAGTTTATAAATTACTATAATTTTGCTATATTTTATACATATTTTGCACTATTATTGTTACAAAACCATGGGTGCCGTATTAACGATTTTATTCCAAGCATCTGGATGAATAAATACATTCGTTTTCACTTATTTAAATTTTATCTTTATCAAATAGTTATTTGGACGTATCTTTCCTTTATCTGAGTAAAAGCGCGGAATAAATTTAAGAAAACTGCAGTCGAAGACTTTTCCTATTTATTAGTAATCACTTCTAGTTATTACGGTTAGTGATAATCGGATTATGAAATCCATTTTAAGAAAAATAAATAAAATCAGAGTTTAACTGGAATTGAGGTGAATTCAATCGGAACTGATAAATAATAAAAATCAAAAAAAAAGTCCTACTGACCTGCATTTTTCGCTTTGTCACTTCAGTGTATTTTAAAACTAACAGTGCGTTTTAGAAAAAAAATGCTCTCTGTTTCTTAATTTTCATAATAAAATACTCTTTCTTCCATGCTTATTTGCATATAGATCTTTTGAGAGTTTCATTCATAAAACTTTTTAGTAAGCTAATTTCCGATTATAAAATTGTTATTATGTAATTCTTATTTTAAATTGTGTGTACACAGCGGAACTGTTATCATCATAGTGACTATATTCAGTGAATCTGCTGCACAGTAATCTTTCATGTTTAAGGGCTTTCTTGTGTCCAAAAGATAACAAGTTCGATACTGGACCATATTTTATTTGTATATGTTGAAAATTCATAATGTCTAATGTTCTTCTTGGTAGGGTATGGAATTGTTATTATTTCACATGTCGACCTGATCATATAATAATTTATATCCTATTATTTTAAAATTTCTTAATTAAAATTTCTGATTTTATAATTTTAAACGTGGCTTAAAATTATAAGGTGTTGATATGTCTAGTGGCTTTTTTTCCAACAGAAATATACAATTTAATTCAATACAATTCACCTTTTTATTGAATTTATATCTTAGAATACTTTTCAATTTATGATGTTGAAGGCTGATAAAAAAGTAATTCTTTTTGAAACGAGTTTAATTTTAATAATTTTGTCTATTTACCGCTTTGTGATCACTTACTTATATTTTACGAGGAGTGTTTTTATCAGAATCTAGTTTAAACTGGATGTCGTACCACTGCCATGGCGGAAGTAAGAATCGAGCCCATGATCTGTAGAACTGAAAGACAGAGAATTTCAATTTAAAGTAATCAATATAGATAGTATTTCTAATATAGATAATAACTTGAATCACACGAAAGTTAAAATCTGCCACTCGACAACGGAAACAGTATCAAATGATTATTTTTCATTATGTTAGTACATTAGCTTATACAATAACATACGTAATCATGTAAGTCATGATAATGTTAGTTTACAATATAAAGACACCAATCTAATATAGTTTTCTATATTTCTTTCTTCCCTGAAATAAATAAATCCCTTTCCAGATTTATTTTTTTATTCTGAATTCTTCTTTTATCACGTGATTTATACTACCATCTCAAATGTACGATTTTTCTTGTAATTATAAATTTTAAATTCAAGTCATAAAGTCATTATTATTTTTTGGTTAGAGTTGTGAATGTAGCAACAGTATATATATATATATATATATATATATATATATATATATATATATATATATATATATATATATATATATATATATATATATATATATATAACAGAAGACTAAGCACTATCGGTAAACAGGCTTAAAATACTTTCTCCTTTTCCTTTCTGTGTATTTTGTGATACAACTCAATATATATAGAAATGTTATTTCTACTGATCTGTTTTTGGAACGTACTCAATGACCGTTATATGCATTCTTCGTTTGACTATAAGAAGAGCATGTTTATTGGTATCACACACACACAAAAATACTGCCATACAGCTTTGTAAATTGCACTTTTTTTCCATATCCCGCTTTGTTTTCAATTTAGACAGTTTCTGAATTTCCCCGCTAGGTGCGTAGATTGTCGCCTCGTCTTGTAGCACACAGTCACTTATCTTTATCTCGACACTTTTTATGATCATAACTACCTGTGTTCTGAAATTAAATTGTTGGGATAGAGCTTTATTAAACAACCATAATATATATTGATGAGCTTAATTTAAAATATATAACTGCAAAAGAAATCACACAATACACAACAAATGACTTGAGAAAAAAAAAAGAATAATTTTAGTAGGGCCTTAAAAACTCAATCTCAGATAAAATTGACATTTTTTTTAAGAATAAGGGAAAAAATAAATAGAAATACTATATATATTTACAAAATTCTATTGAAGTTAATCTTTGTAAACAAGTATTCGCTATTTTTTATATTTCTGTACAATATTTGTTATGTCATTCTCTTGCTTTAGAGAAGGAAATCTATCGGGGAATTTTTTCTTGCCTTTGTTATGATTTGCCTATACTTCTGATAACACCGAATGTTTGCTTACCTTTTCTTTCTTTTGGCTTCTTTCTTTGTATGTTATGAGATTTCCCTTTGTGACCTGGCATCTGTTTCAAATTCTTTTATACCGATAACAAATAGTGCACTCTACATTGGATTTTCAAAACTCTTAGCAATAAAGTCATTCAAAGAATACCATTAATTTTTTATCTACATTCTAAAAGGGCTATTATCTTTAGAAACAGACAATATATATATAGTTATGTCTGCTTTTATGATATGGACATTTTTCTTAACGAAAATATTTACTCAGAAAGTCTGACAACTTGCTGCTTTCATTTTAAAATATACAAAATGCGTTGTCTGGTATGTATATCTTTAGAAAAATATTTCTATAAGTATTTTTTTGGTCTATTTAAAATAAAGTAATATATGTAACTCATAAAATATTGTTTTATGCATCTTTTTTCAAGTTAATGTTTGATAAATAATTTTCATTGAAAATAATGTTTCTCTTTACATCGTAGCCAAAAATATTTAATGATAAAAAAATCAGAGTGAAATTTAATAAACATTATCTGTCTGCAAAATTTTGGAGCTGAATTTACAAACGATTTCAAATTTAGTATAGAAAAATTCCTAAAACTAATAATAAGCGCGTACTTTTTATTTCAAACATTTATTAAATTTTTTTCGCAAAATTAAATTTTTCGTTGTTATTTTATATATTTCTAAATAATTAGAAATCTAAAAAGTAAATAGTAATATAGAATAATTAAATTTGCGATTTTATACAAACTTGGAATTAAGTTTATAACAATTAATATTTTGAGAAAAGATATAAAATCATCAACATGCTCCCATTATTCCATAATATATCATTAATTTTTTATCTACGTTCCTTTTTAACCAGTATATACTCAAATTTCAATTGTTAAGCCATTTGATTATTGCTAGAAAGAATTAAATTTAAATCTTGCTAAAAGGAAAAATAATCCGGAATTAAATTTAAATCTACGATAATATATGCTTTCCTGAATTGCTTTAATTCGAGTAATGACAATTGTAGTATCTATCAATTATGTAAGTAAAAAAACAGGCCATTTGTGAATTTTATCGAAAAATAAAAAGTAGGTGAGAAAGAATAGTTACACTCGGAGATATTTCTAAAGAAAAAGAATTGGCCTGTAAAAAAGGCAAACGGGCGAAAACATTTATTACTTAATCAGATGAATATGCAAACAACATTTATTGACTAGATTAATTACATATAAAATTAATTTTATCTAAGAATAAACCATATATTATGAAATTTAAGTGTGAATTTCATAACTAGTAAACACTGTCAGTTAACCTTTATTTAAACTTTTCAGCGAAACAGAGATATTTTCCGAAATGCAATTTGATGTTTCATTGCTGATAAACATTGCCAGTTATTATTTACTACTACTTTTTTTATTTTATAATTATTTTACCTAAAAAAATGATCTATTATGAAATAAATGCTAAGGATTCATGACAATTGCTGATTACCTGTTTCGTAATATTAACGTATTATTATTTTACCCGAATGAAGTTTCATATTATGAAATGTAAAATGTGTTTGGTAATCAGTAAATGTTGCCAATTATCGCTCATTAAAATTATCCTTAATTTATAATTATTCTCGAAACAAACAAAATATTATGAAACACGAATCAATGTTTCATAATTAATAAGTGTTAATGGTTATTATATTTTAAATTTTTCTTTAATTTTTAATAATTTTATACGAAGCATTATAATTACAAGAGTTAGGTTCACGACTAATAACGTTGTCAAATATATTTTTAGAATAATTGTCTGTGATTTATAATTTTTTTCACGAAACAAACGATGTATTAAGAGACACAATTGAACGTTTCTTAGCAAATAATCTTTTTTAATATAACTTGATATTAAATATCATATTTATTTTGTATCATGAGCTTCACTGGGGAAATATTCTAAATTTATCCATTCATTGCTTTATGCAGAATGTCTAAATACTCCTCTAATGAGATACATTATCATCCTTCACTGAATTGAAATTCCAGTGCCTTATTGTTTGTCCACTAAAGAAGTTTTTTAATAAAAAAATCACCGCGGTAGTCGTTACTTTTGCTATAAAGCAAAACTAAGTGTGTTGCAATGTCCATTTGTGTTAATATTACAATTTCTGGGGTTTGGTGCATTTAAATAAATAACATAAAAAAATTATTTTGTGACTGTTTGCATTAATAAATACAAAGAAATAACAAAAAGAAAAAAAAGAAATTTTATGTATAATCCAGTCCGATTTTTATTGCTCCGTGAAAGTCCTATTCAGTACTTGCTTATTGTTAATTTCCAAACAAAAATACCTTTCTTATTTGCTTGCTTTTAAACAAAGAAAAAAAAAAATGTTCAAATATTCTTTTTAATGAGAATTCTTTAATTTTTTTTAATTGTCCTTAATTTCAATTCCCTTAAATATTTTTAATTAAAGAATTAAAATTTACTTTTTCGAATAAATTTGTTTAGTAATTACACTAAAGATTGTGTTTATTATATAAAATATTAAATCGCGTGCTTTTTATAAGTTAAGGGTTAATAAGAGTAATTTTAAATCATTTAATATAAAATAACTAGAATTATTGCATGTATATATATATTACGTGAAAACATTATTAAAACTATGTTAATTGAAAATAATTCAAACATAAAACTGCAACAAATTTTTCGTTAAAATATTTTTATAGCAAGAAATTCCTTTCTTGAAATTATAGTAAATTACTAATTATGAGTTTATATATATATATATATATATATATATATATATATATATATATATATTGTCTTTAATGTAAATTTTAGTAGTATTCTCAAAAATTTATTGATATATATATTTTAAAGCTTTCATATAGTATTTGATTTGTTGTACAAGATAATACTGCTAGATTTATTATTTTGTTCATATTCTCATTATCTGAATTAAGAGATTTGACTATAAATTCCTATTATAGGAAATTTGGAACTTTTGTCTCATCGGAAACAGATTGACTTATCTCAAAATGCTTAGTATTTACTATTATAACATTTTATCATAAAAGTGTATATATATCAATATATCTAAGATTTTTATATTCGCTATAAAAGTTTCCAAAAAAATTAACTTTTTTAAGAAAAGTGGAAATTTTGAGCCTGGAGGCTCTTGAGAATTTTTACAAAAATCTGTTTTCAAAAAAGAAAAATAATGAATATTTAGGAACAGTTCTGCAATTTTTTATGACCAAACGCAATTTTTATCAACATTCTTTCATTTGCAGTCATAATATTTTAAAACATGTATTAAGAATACGAGAAATTTAGAGATTTTATATGTAGTTTATTATAAAAAAATCGCTTTCAACAATGGCTTATAGAAAGATGGGAATATTTTAAACATAAAGAAATTTATGTTTAAGTAATATCGAATAAAATTCATTATTAGTATTTTTACTATACACTAATATTATGTCATTTGTTATCCATATTAAATTTTACATAAAATACTATAAGTTTTAAATTGTTCACTGTACATAAGAGTGTTTTCTAATACGAAATTCATTGCAATGAAATAAATATTTTCTTTTAAATTGCGCTTCACATATCACAACTTGCAATAAATATCACAAAAGTATTATTAAATTTGAGACGTTAAAATATAACCAATGAAACATGATTTCCTACAGAAGACCAAATATTTGATCACACGAAAACCAAACATTGGTTTTTCCATCAAAACCAGAAGAATCGTTTAATATTTGCAATTTACACTGTACTGTATATCACTAGAAAACTATTTTATAATGATGAACTCTTCCAGTCGGATGGGCGATTTTAGGTATTTTAAATGACAATGCAAATATGTTTTATCAGTTCACGGTTCTAAATGTCAAATTAAGTAGTAGTAATGCAAAGGTATGTTCTTACGCGTTTCTTGGAACTTTCACATATTTTTCCTGGTAAAATGAAAATCGAACAATCTTCGGTTCTTCTTACTCTCTGGCAGCTGTATTGAATAAACCATTTTTTATTTCCAGGATATGAGCAAACAAAATCATAACAATCTATTTCAACTAATGTTTTTGAGATATGGATATACAATGTTTTCCTCATCCGCTCAGTTCCGACTATAACCCAAAAAAACGATTATTGGACAAGTGCGAGCGACAATTAAGGACTAAGGTACTACTACGTCCAAAGTCTTTTGCAGAGCTGGTGAATTTTTTTAACAGGAACGTATAAAATTACCCTTAGCTCTGCATCAAAACATTAGTTATTGTATTACTAAAAGGGTTATAAATGTAAATAATATAAATAGCCATATTAAAGCAAATATAATTTCTTATACAATCATATATCTAGTGTAAATATATAACGAAGAAAACCCCCTACACCCTTTCCGACAGATGTGGTTGAAACCTATCTATCTTGCAATGTTATGTCAAATTATAAAGATATCGTTACAGATTGTTTTAAAAATTCTATTAAATTAAAATTGCTTTTATGTTTAAAGCGCGTAACACAATCTATATTATCTTTGTTACAAAAATAATTACTCAGGGAAATTTAAAAATATATTCTATTTATTTCCCTGATATTAAGCATTTTTAAGTATTCAAGTTCATTTAACTAATTTATGTCAAATAGAATTAGAAATTGTAATTACAAAATTTTATATAAAAAATTTCTATTTTTTTTTCTTATTTTTGGCGAGAGTATCAATTAACAAATTAGTAAGACAGAAGTTGTAACATTTTACTGAAACAGACATATTCGTAATTAATTTAAATTGCACTTACGATTATTTAAAATTAATGACTAACTTTATTATTATCCTCTCATTTTACTCTTTTCTCTTGGAAAATACAGAATAAAATTCTTAAGAAAGAGAAAAACTAAAAACACTTAATACGTTACGTAAGTGAATATACTATATATATAGTTGCATGCACTTAGCTTTATTTTGTGTTAATAGTTAATTTAATGTACTCATATAAAGTGTATTTTTGTTGTTTTAGGAAGCAAATAAAGAAAAAAATAAGTATCCAAAAGCAGTATTTTTCATCCTTGGAAATGAGCTTTGCGAGAGATTTTGCTACTATGGAATGCGCAGTAAGTTAACTTTAATATCCATGTTATTTTCTATCAATACAATTTTTATTAATTTAAATTTTTTTTCATAATTTCTGTTAATTTCGTTTCTTTTATTATAAATATACCTTAAAATAGCTTAAATATATATGAGAGATACATACATTAAAATATTGCACAGTAAAATTTAAATTCTGTTAATTGCATTATTTCCACACTATGTGTCGATGTTCTTTATTACTTTTACTTTAATTTTTAATGACATTATTCGATTAATACGTGCAGATTGTATTTCAAATAAAAAAATATTAAGTTGAAATTTGATGTATAAAAATAAAAATTATCACAGTTTATTTTTAATTTTTTCAAAAATTTAAAATTTTTCATTTGAATAAAAAAATTATTTTAAAATTTAATTATATGTATTCAATTAAACTATTCCATTTCTTTTTATTTTATTTCCATTTATTTTTATATTGTATGAATAACGCAAAAAAATGTATTTATAAAATTTTAAGATAATAAAAATTTACTGATATTTGAATTTTTTAATGATATTCTTCGTTTTTATATTCATTTTCAAAAATTATTTGCTTTCATGAAGATGGGTTTATTTGAGAAATGTTTCTTCCTCTTATAAATATTTTAAATTCGTCTTTTCATGCGCATTAGATTATTCTGACATTTTATCTTCATATTTTAATCACTGAGCATTTCATCTTTCCATTCAAGTTTTGCTATTGATTCACATGTATTTACTTAGTATAAAGCAGATTATATAACTTGAAATCATATTTTATACACAATGTCATAATTATCATACAACTCTTTTAGTATACAATTTTATATTTGGTAAAAGTTTGGCTACAACTTTCATTTCAACAAAATGATTGTGTGTGAATATAGGAAATTTTCCTATACTTTCTATTTTGTCAAACTCAGTTTGTTGGATATTTTTTAATTAACACCTCTCACTTTCACTTAAATTTTTGCAGGAATAATTAAATCAAATTTTGTGACGTTATCAAATATATTCTTTTTGGCGTGATTTTATAGGTTCTATTATTTTTCCTCATTATTTTAATTCATTTATTTATTTCGAATTTAAATTCAGGTTTCTAAGGTAATTAGTAAATTTTAAATAAAAATCTAAAACTAAATATAAAAATCTAAACTAAATCTTTGAATGCTTTTTTGATATGAAATAGTTTTTTTATTTATTAAAATTGATTTTTTCGTTTTAATATAATCTTTCAATACTTATTTATTATTCAAATTTCTTTCCTTATTCTTTTAATTATATTTACTTATGCTTGCATCATTAATTGATATGAATGTATTTATTTAGGCGTTTATAGCTTCTTTTTTTATAAAGTAGATTTATATTAATGCATGAAGTTGACGACAATGTTTAAGTAGCTAGAAATCACACCAAAAAAATTATAAGAAATCAGTTCTTATAATATTAATTTTCAAAAATAAAAAGTTAAAATACTTTTTTCAATCTATAATCCAAAATTGTTAGAGAAAAATAGAAGCATTATAAAGTGAATTTAACTATTCGCTATCTTGTTCGAATATTTCGTAAAGAAAAATTTATTTTAAGAGTATCTTACTATAAGCTTGGAAAGTATACGCGTACTAAAAGAGTAAAATATAAAAAACTAACAAGTAAATTTTCATACGTAATCATGGTAGAAACTATGCTCATACCTTCTTTAAAAGCAATGTGAAGTTATCGTTAAAATTCATTTATTCTCAAAACAATATTTCTCTAGTATTAAAAGACAATATTGAGTGCCTTGTATACATTGATGATACAAATCGGTAATTATATTGTGCTGCTTTTGACCTTTTGATTTAATTGACCTTTAATTTACCTACGTTTTGCTTCCATTATATTAAAAAATCTAATTACACCAAAGGAAACTAAAGTTATGCTCACATGAATGATTAGATATTAAAATAATTATTTTAAAAAATTGTAATTTTTTTCTCTATTTAATTAATTATTTATATTGTTTGACAATTTCAAAACAAAATTGGCTCATGCAATAGATTATGAAAAATTGGAAATATTTGATATGATTTATTGCTAAAGTTACCCGGATACTGTGATTATTAATATTTCTTTCTATGCAATTTGAAAATACCCCAACACTCAATAATTTCAGTATATTCAAATGCACCCTATATCAATTCTAAGAAACAAGAAATTTCAGTATTTCCTCCTTCCTGTGCTGCATCTAGATTTGCTTGCAATTCTGTATTCTTCAAATTAAATTTCCTATTTTCTGTGGCAGTGTGTAAATGCCAAGCGAGAACAAGTTTTATAATGATTTCTAAAATTTAAATCATTTAATCTTGGATATTCTTTTCGATTAATTTTGTTTATTTATATTATAATATTGGAATGTTATAATGGTACGCTTTAATGGATACATAATAATAATGTAGAAGTTCCTAATTAATTTATTTAAAATTTCCTTAAACAAAACCACCACCCTCTTTTATAAATACCAATTAATTCATACCATTGAGCTAAAAATCTTGAGTTGCAATCAAAATGTTTCTAGAATAATTATACTAAATTTTACTTTTAATTGGTTTATTTTATTTAATTAATTATTTTAACTCTCCATTTCAGCAATTCTTACGATTTATCTTAGCAAGGAGCTTCTATATAGTGAAGATTCAGCCACCATGCTTTACCACCTTTTTGCCATGCTTGCTTATTTCACACCGCTCTTTGGAGCCATTATAGCCGATACTTGGTTGGGAAAATTCAAGTAAGAATTTCATACTTTTTTTCATGGAAAAAATTTGAGGCATTTTCTTGTTCATAAAACTTTATCATTTAATTTATTCATACTAATTATAAATTTTTTGGGCAAAATTTACTTTTCTGCATGTAATTTTATGGAATGAAATAATACCCCCTTAACTTTGGTTTTTTTTGTCGCTAAACGATCATTTTTTGCACATGAGGGCTAAATAAATCGAGACTTAAAGATCCATTACTTTTGGAAAAGCTATAATTATCAAAAAATACAGCGAGGTGTAAGAAAGCTGCTATGCACTAATGTGAGACGATTTGCGATATCCCTAGCAGTAAAATTTAGGATGTCAGTCGTCCAATTTTGAAAGCTTAACGAGATACAAGTAAGAAGTCAATTACAATATTTGATAGCAACAGTTATTTGCTACAAAACTGCATCTTGCACAAAGACACGCAAAGAAAATGAACTATCTTAATCGGTATTGATTTTACCCTGTGTACTGTGATTTACCGTAAAACTGTCAATTTGTGTTATTAGAAGCTAAACTATCTCTTTTTTTCGACACATTGTATTTGACATTGTTATTGTATAATCCGGTACAAATTAAAGCGTGTGATACGTGTTAAATTTTTCCGCGTGTCTATTCTCAAGATTCGTTTTGTATGTAATCGTTGCTGCACTACAACTTCGTGATGGAACTTTTTCTTTATCACGTTTAGTTTTATGAAAAGAACCGCTAATTTCCAAGTTTTAGCAACAGGAACATGCATTCCATCTCGTTTTGTGACTAATAATCTCTTTTCTACACCTTAATTCTTTTTACGTAACCATGTTTGTCGAAGTTCCAAAGTTAAGAGGATGAGACGCAACTTTATTAGAAACATTATATTTTTATTTAAAAATTTTTTTTCAATTTGGTCTGTTTAGCACTGTTTTGAGATCAGATTATTTGCAATTCCTTCTCTGCTTGGAATTTGATAGATTATTCGCTTTCCTTGACTAATATTGAGTTTGAATCTCAATTCGAAAAATGGTAATTAAATTAGAACATTGAACATGTTCTAATCCTACCAATAAAATTGTTGCAAATTTATTTATAGAATAACATTTAAGTTTGCTTTGATTTGTCACTCAACATTCATTTTTTGTACTCGATGGGTAATTAGACCGGGACCAACAGTTTAAAGTAGATTCCGAATTGCACCTTGGACTGCATACATCCAAACCTAAGGTGGGATTCGAACTCACAAACTGTTGAATCAAAAGAAAGAGCGCTAATCATTCGGCTACCAGTTTGGAGAATAACATTTCAAATAATCATGGAAAATATATTATGAATTTTTAAAACATTCTCAATATTCAAGTAATTGATAAAATTTTCATTTTATTTATTTCTATCATAATTTATAATTATGCATTAAAATCGGATGAATTTGTTTATATATACAAAAATAATAGTTGTATATATATTATGCAGTTAAGAAGAAAAAGTACTTGCTTTAAATAACGCATATTAAAGTAAGTTTATTTACTTCTAAATGTACGTATTTTCCCATTAATCTGTTATAAAACATTATTGAATATCAATTAAACAACAAATGTTTTCCAATATATCAAACATAAATCACCAAAAATATCCTCATTATCAAAATACATTTTTGTGGAAAAGTCATCAGAAATCGTAAATATATTTCATTAACATGCAACCCATACTTTAAAATATGCTGCTACTTTATTGAGACATTTTTTCCCCACTTAAACCAGTTTTAACTGTTGCTTAGTAGACGAAGTATTTATGAAATGTCTGACAAGTTTAATGAATCATAGTCAAGTTTAATGAATCATAAAAATAATAATAATTAAATGAAATTATGACACTAAAGGGTAGAAAAAATTCCATGGCTCATTGTCTATGAACTTCCACGAGTGCAACTTCAATCGCGCACACAGAATATAATGACGGTAATTAATTTCATGCCAGACACAGATTAGCATCCACATCGTTAATTGCAATTGTAATCCTAGCCTTTTTGTCATCAATGTTCGATATTTTTCCCCACAGTAAACAATATTTCTTACAGATCTTCAGAGTGAAAAAATGCTGTTATATTAGATTACTTATGTGGTAACATTAGATTAAAAAAAACCCAATAAAAATCATTATTTTTCTTCAATTATAATTTAGGTAAGCTAGTATTATGAAATGTAATTTTGTGCATGATCAGAATTTTATCAGAATTTATAGATAGGATAGTAAAATGTATATTTAAATTGGAAAAGGAAATTGCCCACTAATATAAGCAAAACGATATTTAAAAGAGAAACAATATTTAAGCTTGAGAGAGAAAATCATTTGTAGAAATGTTTTCATTGTAAAAAGTATATGAGCTATTCTGTGATTAAAAGCCATAAGTTTTCTTATATGATTTATAATTTGACATCAAAATTTGTCTGATAATTTTTAAATATTTTGTGTAGGTATATTATAGTATCATAAATTCTGATAAATATGATCAAGCACAAAATTACATTTCATAATACTAGCTGTTACCTAAATTATAATTGAAGAAAAATAATATTTTTAATGGTTCATTAAAATGTCTTCATGGTAGTTAATCTATTCATTAAAAAAATTAGATATTTTTCTTTTACTATAAGTGTTGTTACTTAATGACTCTTAGTCAAGCCAAGCTCGCTATGCCGTTGGCTATGCAAATTTAAGTCAATAGAGTACGTTTTCGTTTTTAAGCATAGCACCACGAAGGTGAAAGTATGATTTTGCTCTAAACTCCTCCAATAGATGGCACCACCAGAGGATCCACTCGCTCACTTTTGATATTGATCTGGGAGGGAGGAAATTTTCTCCTGACCATTACACTCATGGTAACTCTTCACGAACTGGTTATTTATAAAGTGTAAGTAATCGATATTATTGAACGTCAATTGGGAAAATATTTTTAGTTTTATATACTTCAATGATAAGCATATAATTGTAAAAAATGTATTAATTATTTGTGGAAAAATCATCTAAAGTTTTAAAACATTTTCATTTATCAAATATCCCATACTTAAAATACATTTTTCTGTTAAATTTTTGTTTATTTATAAAGTTTTTTAAAAATGTCTTTGATATGTATGCTTTTTTTATATTTTCTTAATATAAGTACCATTATTTCAGAACAATTCTGTACATTTCTATCCTGTATGCTATTGGAAACATTGTACTTTCTGTGGGAGCAATTCCTAATGATTTAACCATTATGAAGTAAGTTCATGCTGCTTTTCATTTCAATTTTTAATATAGATAAATAAATTGCAATATACATGTCATGAGTTTTTGGAACAATTTTTTAAAGAAAAATTGATGACAAAGACATGAAAAGGCGGTCAATTTCTTGATCGCTTTATATAATATGTTGAAATGCATTCTTCTTTTAAATATTATGAGAAATCTTAAATATTCTATATCATTTGATGGTGTAAAGATGTATTAAACTGAAATTATTGGATTTCACCCAGTTATCTGAAAATCAAATAATTACTTGTCAAAGAAAATCACAATAAATTAAAATTGATGCTTATTTATTTGATGCAAATTCAATTATTAATTGCCTTTTTGCATAAATACGTTTTCAACATTAGTTTGTTGGTCTATGACTATTTTTTATACATGAGGGCTAACTAAACAGTGACTTACAGCATGAAGTGGATTCTGAATCACTACAAAGATCTATGCTAAAACTGAGTATAGAGCTCTAACAATTGAATTTAAAGTCAGATTACAGTAACAACAATGTAGCAGGTTTGATCTTGGTATAGGTTTGGGTATAAAACTCGTTATTTTCCAGTAACAAGAACGATAAATTTTCAAACCAGGCCACCACGTTATCAAGTCCATTGTCAGTATCAAAAAATTCTTTAGACTTTTCTTTTTGACACATAGTACTCTTTTTTCCTCTTATTTTTAATGTGAGATAAGATACCTTAAGTAAGCGACTTGACTTTCAATTGAGGAAATGTTAATTTTCCATTAAAGATGAGTAACTTCATTTTTTCTAATCACTTAAATAAAATGCTTTTATAAATTATCGATGCATCATTGCTTCCCTCCCGATTAAAGAGATTAGATCCATATTATAATACTCATTTTGATCAAATGTTTATTATTTGATAAAAATAAGTATTATATATATTGATTTTGGTAATCAATTTAAGCTCTTAAAACTTCTTCAAATAATTTATAATTTTCTGGAAATTATTTTTTTATCCACCTTAAAAGTCATTTTTGCAGTACATTTTATGTACTGCAGATACTTTTTTTAAACTTTATGAGAGATACTTTAAGTTTTTGAAAATCTTTTACAGGGTCGTATCAATCATAGGTCTTTTCATCATAGGAATGGGCACTGGAGGGATAAAGCCATGTGTATCTGCATTTGGAGGAGACCAATTTCACCATGATCAGGTTCTAACATTTTTCAATCTATAAATATGCTTAAAATGTCACAAAAGTACTCTGGGTTCATTTTCTATTCACTAACCCCAGAAAAAACTGTATTTTTAAATCTTCTCTGTATGAGATAATATAAATTAATTTTTATTGCAATGCATACCATACATAAATCAAATTTTATGAAATATTTTTTCTCAAATTATTTTGCTCATTAAGTTTTCTTTCACACAGTTAAATAAACAACTATGATAAATTCTAGTTTTAAACAATTATAAATGTATCAAATTTTGCGATGTATTTCTTTTGAAAGAGTATTTCTTTTGAACATGTATTTCTTTTGAAAGAGAATGCGATTTACACAATATAGGTTTTAAAATATTTCTAACTATAATTTAAAATATATAGCACCATATAAAATTTTAAATTTGTATATTTTTCAGAATACATCTATGGAATTAATAACTTATAATATTTTACATACTTTTAAAGAAAGCTGAAACTTAAAATATACTGTGTTAGTTGTCATTAGAAAAAATAACCTTTGGAAATCTCTCACATGTGACACCCTAAAAGATGCATATCAAAATATTAGTTTTAGAAAAATTTCACTTTTTTCTTACAAATATCCTCTTTAAAAAGGAAATTAAATTTAACTTTCTTTTTTAGTATTTCTTAACTTAATTCTTATTTGTAATACTTAAACGAGTACGTTATGTGTATATTTTTAAAATATTTTCAAGAATATAGTAAAAATATTAAATTAATTCTGAAAAAAGAATAATACTTATTTAGACTTTATTATTAGGATTTTTTAAAAAAAATAATCACTCTGTTAACTAGAACATTTTTTGTATTCTTCTAGCAAAAAGAACGCGAAAGATTCTTCTCAGTTTTTTATTTCATGATAAACTGTGGAAGTGTGTTTTCAACTATATTAACTCCAATGCTAAGAGGTAATTTAAAATTTATACTTTGCTATAGAACAGTTAAAAATACATCATATACTTAAATTAGCTTTTTAAAATAAGTTTTTACAATTTTTTAAAATTTATTTATTGGATGAGTGCATAAGTTCTACTTGTTCTTATTATCCACAAAGAAGAACAATGCAAAATGAACATTACCTTTGATTGTGCTCAATTCCCATTATGATGATGTCTTACCATTCTTCTGGTTAGAGATTAATCCTACAGAGGTAAAATTCTAACAGTTTCAAGACAAAAAAAATCTTGGATGACATTTTCACTGCTTTAAGATCATGAAAGATACTTCTGACTGAAAGGATTGTTCAACACACGAAATAAGTAATAGCCAGTTGGTGCTATGTCTAGAAAATAAGGAGGGTAGGGTAAAACACCTCCCAATCAAAAACCCATTAATTTTTGCTGAGTGATGACAGCAGCAAGTGACCTAGCAAGATCATGATGAAAAATAATGCAACAAATAATGACACCTAGCCATTTTGCAATCAAATTTGAATGCAGCCTGTTTGACTGTAGATAGTAGAAGACAAAATTTATAGTTTGTTTTAGTGAATTGTTCTTTGAATTTCCCTCCATACACTCAATAACACCTTCATGGTATTAAATTCAACTTTTAAATTTGATGCAGGTAGGTCAGAGCAACGACATACAGTCCAACAGCACTTTACTTTATGATACCTAACTTACTTTTCATCTCCTGTGTCAATTGAGTCAAGAATGGGTAATTTTTGTACGAGAAAACAAGAAAGCACAGATGGGCATTCAGTTATCCTATTGATTAGTTGTCGTGTAATATGTAACCCAACAATCCAACTTTCTCATAAAACCTAAACTAACCAGCCATGCTGTGACCATTGTGCAGTAAACATTGAAAATATGTTCTTATTCTTATACAGTTGGGTTCAAATTGTTTGATATCGTCTTCTCCAACATGAGATGGTCATTCGCTCTCAGTCTTATCTTGTCCGTTTCTTCCTCCATCCCCAAATTTATGAAACTATCGATGACCAGTGCTTTCACATCTCTCTGTAGCATCCTCACCATAATCTTCACAAATATTGTGAGGTACTCGGCTGCGGTACTCTTTTTATCAAAATCTTATGATAAGTAATTTCTCACTTGCCCTTTCTCAGTTTCCATGTTATTGCTCCAAGATGTTTTCTGAGATTATTAAATGTGTTAGACACTGTATTTACATGTTAAGCATCCACAGGCTTGATTGTCTGGCAATTTTGGTTATTAAAATGTCACATGTTGCGACAATTCCATTTTCAGTTTGCATATTTTAACTCAAGTAGAACCTTTACACTTATCCAATAGATAAATAATAATTTCTAATGTCAAAAGAAATGAAATGATTTTATATGTGAGTTCAATCTTTTCTAAAATCAAAATGATATTATTTAAAAGAATCTTAATTTAATTAGAACATGAAATGATGCTCATAATAATCCATTATAGAAAAATAATAGTATAATAATTATTTTTTACTAATCATTTTACTATTCTCTCTCAATTTATTCAGTATAAAGTAGAATAAATAGTATTAATGAAAATTTTCTTCACAGGTGCAATGCTTCTAACACATTCAAAATAATTTCTTATTTTAAAAAGTTTCTGATATTGTGTCTTTATGCAAAAATACTTTAAATATGAATAAGTATTATGTGATTTAATTAAAAAGTAAAATATTTATAACTGTCAGTTTTCAATAAATGAGAGTAAATAACTAAAATTATTTTTAACTGATTTTTATATTATTTTATCAAAATAGAATAAATAGCATTAAAAAAATGTTGTCATATAGAAAGCTTTCTATTTACCAGAAAAAGTATAACAAAATAGCCTTAAAATTAATATTTTCAATTCATTATAAATTAAAATAGTCATAATGGTCTGTTAAAAAACAATAAAATAATTTATTTTTTAATTATTTTAGTTTTTTTTACCTAATCAAAAGTGGAATAAACATTACTAACGAATAATATTTATATTGGTGCAATGATTCCTATTTATAAAAAAAAGTTTCCATTGAGAGAAAGCTTCCATCTGAAAAAATAATTTATTTTTCAAACAGGAAAAAACTTTTGACTAATTTCTTCACTTCATTTTTATTTCTATCAAGATTATAAGCCATAAATATTGACTAAAGCACTTTCACACTCTTCTTGTATCTATCTTAAATTTAATTTGCTGAATATCTTTTATGTAACTGTCGTAAGATTTAAATAGAAAACAAATAACTGTTTAAATAAAACAATTATTTTTTAAGTTAAATTGAAATTTTAATTTTTCACTATTTGGTGTTAATTAATCCTTTAACATTCTAGTATGCTAAAGCTAATCCTTGAGCTTTTGCATTACTTAGAAGTGTGAGGCACTACCATGCTAATACATATTACATAGACAAATTAATTACTGATACGAATTAAATTATTCATGAATAAAATACTTTTTATTATTTAAATGAGAAAATTACATTTTAAGCAATTTATATCAATAAGTATTAAGGAGTATCATGGTTGAAAGTAAGCATACGACAATGTGCATATTCATATTATTTATCGAAAATAATTGTTTTCTAGGTGATGTTCGTTGTTTTGGCAATGATTCTTGTTACCCTGTTGCATTTGGAGTACCTGCTTTATTAATGATAATTGCAATAAGTAAGCACAATTGTTTTGTAATTAAAAATATTTGCAAAATAGTACTTTTGTACAAATTTAAAACTGTTATGATTTCTTGTTTACATTTAAGAGCACAGAATTCAGGAATGAAAAATAATTTGTTTGATATAAACATTTCCCATTTCCTCATTACATCACTAATTTTATAATAATTTTCATATGAAGTACTTAAGCATATAACAATTTTATTCATGCAAATTATATAAAAGTTTCAATAAATTATATATTCATATTTATTCTCTTAATACAAATTGAATAATAGATTACATCTTCAAAATTAAGTAGATAGATATTTATCATGATTTATCACTATAATATATTAAACTCAGAATTATATTGTTTTCACTTTAATCTAACAAGAACTTTAATTTTATAATAAAATTATTTTAATAAGAACTAAGAATTCTTCTGGTGTGTCTGAGTGAGAAAGAGAGATCAGATTTTTGTAAATTGTTTTACATTCATTTTGAATTCATTATACTTAAAATTACTTCTATATATCATTTTTATGATTTTATTTCATAAAATCATTCACTTCATAAAAATAATTTATTTGAATAGAATTAAATCAAACAAATAACTCCGAATTTAAAGTATATATATTAATAAATTTTGTTTATATTAACAGTGAGATTTATATCTGTGAAAATTTATGAGTTTCATACAACATTAAGTGATAGTTCCAAAATAATGACATTATTGTTTTTTACAATATTATTATCAAACTGATTGATAATTTTTTTAACTTTTGAATCATTAAATTATTAATAAATTAAGATGTAGGTAATAAATAAATAACCTTTCGTTAAGAAAAGATAAATATTTCTTTTGTTACGAAAATTAATTATGAAAATAAAGCTTTTTTATGCATAGTATTTTACTAAAAGTGTGGTGCTCTTTCCAATAAGAAACAACCAAAACAGAACTGTTTCAAACAAAAAGAAATGAAAAAATTTGAAATTTTACTATAATTCTATTTTATTTTCCTTTTTTATTGAATTCAATTTTAACTTAATAAAGTTAAAATTCACATTTCTCGTTTTATTTTGATATTATTTAAAATATCTTTCTTTGATTGATTATCTTGTTCTAAAAATTTTCCTTTGTTTAGAAAGTCTTATTATTTTCTATATTTATTTCATTGTGTTTAAATTTTATTTTTTTTATAAAAGAACTTAAAAAAAATGTTAGACATAAAATTTAGAATCATTTTTAAATGCCTTTGTAAAACAACATTACTATTGAAATAGCACTGCATTGTTTTAAGTGAAAAGATAATGATTGAATATTTGCTCTTTTGAATAGCAGATGGTTGTGCTTATGCTTTGTGCAAATATAGCTGTTAATTTTATGGCTTGTAAATTTCAGTTTGTATTATTGTAAAACTTGTTTTTGAAAAAAATGTTTCAAAAAGTATCAAGTAGAACACTTCAGTAATTTTACTACAATACTGGTCAGTTAAGTAGTTCATTGTTTAGTTTTCATAATATTGTAAAATAAATACTGTTGAAGCATTCAAAATTGAATCCCCAAATAATCAGTTTACTCGGTTTTTTTTAAACATTATAGTGCCTTTCAATTTACAGTTAATTTCCTTTAATTGTTATAAGTATTTTTTGTATATTTTTAAAATATGATTGTGAAGAAACTGTTGCTCAAAATAACTAACATATAGGAATTACATAAACTAATAATTTTCATTGTTTCTTATTACACCCATTAACTAATGAGAACATGTTTAACTAATGTCTATTTTCTGTCTTTATAGTTTTGTTTATTGCTGGTAAACCTTTATATGTAATTGAAGAGCCGAAAGGAAATATACTTACATCTGTATTTGGCTGCATAGTTGTAAATATATTTAGTATCTTAAAAATAATGAATTCCTTTATGATTAAAATTAATGAATAAACCTCAATATATAATTTCATTGTACAATGAACTAACATTAATTTCTAAGTTTACATGTGAAAACTTCTAATTTCAAATAAAGATATTAAATTAATCATGTTTGTGCTGTGATATTTTAAAAGATAGAAATAAACTCTTATATTAAAATACATTAATTTCTTTTATAAAATAATAATGCTTTGTCTATAAAAATTTCAAAATACTTAAATAGTATAAGACAATTTACTTCTTTGAATATAACAGATTTTTAATTTCTTTCTAAAGCTTTTAACTCAGATAAAAGTTAATATTTTTTATACAAATTACATATGTAAATGATATAAACTTGATTGCATAATTTTAAGTTTCCAATGTATTTATAATGATAGAATTTAATGCTTTTTGTCAATTACTGACAGTTTAAAAAATATATACAGTTTCTGATAAGAAAATATTTACAACTTTTTAATTAACTAATTATTTATTTCTCTTTAATTTTCAAATAAGACATTCTTAAGGAATAAAATTTTTATACCCTATAACATTATTTTTCATAATTTTTCTTCAATAAAATTAAATTACTATAATAATTTTTTCATTATTTTTCAACTCACTACTTAAAATAATCAAATTTCAAAAATTAAGATGTATGAAATGTTATTAAATATTTTAATTTTATTGATGTTCAGTATATTTGAATTTACATTAAATTTGTAATTTAACATAAAATAAATTCTTGTAATTTAAGAAATCATTTAAATTAATTTTTTTAAAAATTTATGTTTATATTTAATTTCAGAAAAATTACATTTAATATGTAAATTGATAACTTCTTTATTTAAAAATAAGAATATAAAATTTATTGAAGACATATTTCATAATTTTTGGAAATTTTAATTTTATAATTATCAATGTTTAATATTATCATGTTTGTTTAACTTAAAATAAATAAATTTATGTAATATAAGAATCTTATAATTGTTTCACAGATTATATTGAATGATAAGTGTAATACAGAAATATGATTGTTTCAAAAGATATAATAATATATGACACACACAGATTTGTCATAATAAAATAAACTTATGATTATTTCATTATAAATGTGATCAAAAAAAATTTATATTAACTTTGATTAATTTTATATTATTTACATTTTAGCATGCTTTGGGAAACAAAATCAAAAATAAAGGCAAAAAGAAAGAGCATTGGCTTGACTATGCAGAAGATAAGTATAGTGTAAGTGTTGTATATTTTCAAATATGAAAATAAAAATAACGGAACTGTGTTTCCTAATTTTTAAATCATATCATTTGTATTAATTTTTTATTGAATATTTGTTCTATAATTTAGTACCTATGTTGATATTAAATACTTTTCTTTTAGAAAAATTTGATTGGAGACATTAAAATTGTGTTACACATTTTAGTTTTATATTTACCTCTTCCAGTTTTTTGGGCTCTCTTTGATCAAACAGTGAGTTTCTTTTTAAGCTATAAATTATTTTGATTTAATGCCATTTAATTTCCTGAAATAAATAATGTTCTTACTAAATTTACTTCACCAACTAAAATATTTGTGAATTAAAATATTGTATCACCAACTAATATAATATATTAATGAATACAACCTAATAATTATATAAAGCATTGTTTATTTCTAGTTTGTAACAGAGCTTGTATGATGCAATAAAATCTATTTTTATAAAGTAATAATAATTTTAATAATAATCAAAGTAATATTTCTATAATCTTTCCTTAAATGCTGATTTTCTATTGATATGCTTTAATATTAGGTAGAAAATGTAATGCATATTTTTATTGCATTTTATTTATTGCATATTACATTATTATTTATTGTATAATGCATCATTTATGATGATATATCATATTAATTCCATTAATATTAATGATAAGATATGTTTATGCATAATTTGTATTTGTATAACATGAAAGTTTAATAATGAATCAACAAAATAATAAATAACATTAATTTGAAATATAAGTGAGAATAAGTAAACTTTAAAACAAAAATAATGATTAATCTTTTTAAATGAAACATTATTAGCATTATATTCACTATAATGTGATAAGAAATGATAAAAAATTTTTTTTCAATTTTGCTTGTAATTTTATTTTAGTTTAACTTCAGCTTACAACATTAAGGATGTATTAAAATCAATTATAATGTTATTGGTAATACATACAAGTTTATATATATTCAGTTGAAATTTGAATTGTTTAATAAATAGTAAGGAAATGTTAAACACTGGAAACAGTGTGTTTGGCATTTTTATATTAATAATTAACATAAAATATGTTACAATAATGAATTAACAATAATAAATTAACAATTACTTACAGGGTTCAAGATGGACGCTGCAAGCTCTTAAAATGGATGGTGAAGTGGTATGTAATGTATATTTATGTTGATGTTTCCTTTTTTAACTTCATTATTTGTGATATTGTTGGAAAATATTAAAAGTTTTAAATGTAAATTTAATAAATTTTTCTTTTAATAAGTTCTATTCAAACTCAACAGATAAGACATTTATAATTTACACCTTTATATTTCATGATTAAATATATATTACTTGCCATATAAAAATGCATTACCAAGAAGGAATTGATCTGGCTGTCAGTTCAAAAGTTGGTGGATTTGATTCTGACCTCAGGTTTAGTTCTTGATAGTAGTTTGAAATCTATTTTAAATTGTAGATCCTAATCAAATTAATTTTACTTGTAAAAAAATGATAAAACAAAAAATCAGACAAAACCAAGACAAAATAATCAATATGAGGTAAAATTTACATAAAACATACAGCAATGAGGTGGGATATACAAATGATTATAATTTTCAGCACTCATCATGTTTCTCTACAATACAAAATGCATATAAAACACTGAAAAAGACTCATTTTAAAGAACTTGAATAATTTCTATCATTTGATTATTTTTATGAGTACATCTTTAGTATGTCTCATTAAAAAAACATGTATTATTCAATCATACTTCTAATTTTGATTGAGGATAAATTGTTACCAATGAAGGTCGTAGATTAATATACAGAGAAATAGATCAGTTATAACAAAGAACTAGACATGAGAATATGGAATAAGAGAAACGTTAAGTTAATTACTAATCAACAAGAGTAATTATAACTATTTCATCATAGAATGCAGAAACATTATCGGATGCATATTGTTAATCGCTTTCCATCAGAAAGTGCTGATGGAGAGTTCTGCCACATCCATAATCAAATTATAAAGAGCACAGTCAGTAACATAAAAATAAATATCCAATAATTGATGTCGACTGTACCACAAATAAATATTCTCAAGACATTTATAAATCTTTGATTCTAAATAACAGGTATTTATGCTTGCAATGGTTCAATGAATGACAAAGACGCATCCAAATGTTATGACATTTGTTTTGAGGCTAATCACATTGCTTTGGTTGTTTGAGTTGGATTGATTGTTGTGGGACTAACCACACTTCTAATTGCAACACTACAAAACCACATCAGAGTTTGAAGTCATCAAGGAGAGAAACTGCTAAACTGTTGCCTTATGCATCACCATATTGGTTCTATACTTAATATAATAAGTTGAAAGTGTATTAGATTCAACTTCCTCACTCTTAGTATTGATACATTGACTAGCCAATATTATATAACCAGATTCTGTAGCATGCCTTTCTTTCTTAGTTTCAGATCTCTTCCACATTTCAAAAAAAGACAAAATATTGACAATTCTTCTTAGTTCATTGCTTGGATTTTCTGACCTATTTGTTTTCCAAGTACACAGCCCATCAAGTACATTAATAAAAGAATGACTATCCTGGAATATATATTATTTGACTCACCAGTGCAACACTGGGAACATCTAAGAAAAGCATTAATTTCTTTCCCCAACATATCCAAAACTTCTTTCATTCTATACAGCTACAGTTTTTAATTTACTGAACAAATTTCTTTCAAATAATTTCTTTCTCTTGAGCATACGAACCACATTAAAATTTTCAAATTAATTTTTTTATGAAAATTTTGAATTTTTATTTTTAATGTGATACATTAATTAGACAAAGTTGCATTTTTAATTCATTATGAAATTAAATGCTGAATCTTAAATACTATGATTTGTTTCATGTTTTGCTACAAAGACTGATAATTTAATTTATTGAAAAATTAATAGTGAAGAAATAGAATTAGTGAATTAGCAGTGCATCACTAAGTTAAAATTTTCAGTTGAAAATTTAATAACTGCTTTATCTGATTAGCTTATCACAATATTTATTAAATATATTACCCTTCTTAGTGAAAAGTGTAATAATTTTATCTCTACACAATTTAAGAAGTTGATATTAAAATTTGATTTTGAAAACTTTAAAAGGTAACATGATTTTATTATTTCTTTCAGCTGGGAATGCACATAAAAGCTGAGCAAATACAAGTTATCAATCCCTTTTTGATCCTCATTTTCATTCCTCTCTTTGATTATGTCATATATCCTGCACTTGACAAGTGTAAACTTTTGAGAAAGTAAGTTTTATAGTATGAATATTAATTTTTACATAGTACAATTTAATATTCGCAAAACTATTAAACACAATGTATTACTTGTTATAAATTCTGTTTATATACCTTTGTGTAGGCCTTTACAGAGAATAACGGTTGGAGGTATTCTTGCAGCATTATCATTTGTATTAGCAGGATTTATTGAATTGGCATTAGAGGTAATATTAATAATGTTTAAATTTAATATTTTGTCTTCCAATAAAGCAAATAATAAGTAGTAAATTAATTGTCCTGCAATGTTTGTTTCAAGTGAAAATTACAATTATGTTTAAAAATGTTATTAAAAGTTTGAAATAATTGGTTGATTTGCTATTTATGCTATAGCTATCATTAATTTTTCTACTATGTACAGGGATACCCCCATAAAAATTATTAAATTTTTCTTTTGTTAACTTTTCAAATATGAATTGGTGACATTTCTAAACAAATATTTTACAATAAAGACATTTTTAATATAATCAGTATATATCATTATTTTAACAAATTAGTCAGCAGAATATGATCTTTGAAACCAAATTTACATTTAGGAGGTAAAATTAGGTAGAATAATTACTTATTTTCTATTCAACATTTAAAACTTACAGTAATGAATTTGGTCTCTAAGAACGAGTGCTGTTTATTTACTACTTTTTAATTAAATAATCTTGCTCTCCTAAGTCATAAAACTGAAAATAAATACAGATTAAAAAAATATATAACAAGAAACTATGAGTTAGACACCTTCAGTCAATTTATGAAATTATTCAGGATATGTGTCTAGAATAATATAAAAATAATTTTAGAAGGAATCTGATGTTAATCGCAAATATTTAAAGTAAATTGCATTGTTAGATTAGTTATTTTGATAATAGTACATGAATATCCATTTCATCCTGTAGTTACTTTATGTACAAACTTCTGTACACACAATATTATAAAAAAATAGTCTGCTTATTAAAAGAGAGTAATTATTTATTCATATGCATTTTTTAAATTCATTTTCAAAGTCTTGTGAATAGTAATAAAAGAACATTTTATATAATTTGTAATTCCACATATTTGCTAATTTATCTCTTGAAAAGCATTTTTAATAGTTTATAAAATTATCAGTTTAGTAAAATGTCAGTATTAGGGAAATGCAATTATTTATATTAAATTTGTAAAATTTATCTTTATATCCCATGTATAATGCTTTAGAACATAAGGTATACTTAGTAATTCCACCAACAAATTCTTTATTTTCTGGAAATTATATTCTTATTAGTCTAAAATTAGATCTCCTTGTTTTGTAATCATTGATTCATATTAAATATGTTGTGTTCATTTTCATATTCTGTAAATGATATCATCAAAACATCATGCATATGAAGTAATTCCAAAAATTTGTTAATCCTTTATTTCGTGAAAAAATTCTAAGTAGACTATAAATTACAGAATTGTAATCATAGATTTTCTTATTTTCTATTACAGAAAATATTGAGAAAATAATTTTTATTTTCCTGGCATAGTATAGTTATTAACAGTAGATTTTCTTGTCACTGTATTAATAAAAGAAAACAAGACAGTTTAATTTAAAATAAATTTTGTTGAAATTAGAATCGAAAAATCAAGGAATGTGAAAACAGGATTACCATTACTTATAAAGTTAAATATACTATTTAGTTTTTTAAGTATAACTTAAAATCACCAATCTAGTTTAATATATTTTATATCAAAAATTAATTTAATATCAATTAAAATAATATATTGCTCTATGAAGTTAAATGTAAATTTTCTTTAAATTTCTACTGATTTTTTTCTTTTCTATTAATAATTTACAATATTTAAAAGTAGTTTAACTATTATAATGTTAAGTAGATTTGATACATTAATATTAAAAAAAGATATATTTCCTAGTAAATTTTATAATAATGTTCTTTAGTCTTATTTTTAAAGTTATTTAAAAATAACTTTAAATAAAAGACTGTAAAGCAAATTACTAATAAGTTTTGTTTGATTGCTCAATTATCTTATAACATATTTAAATTATTTCTAACTAAAGATAAAATATTGCTTTAATAATAGATTCGTTAAAATGTTATTGAGAAAATTTGCTATTTTTATTTCCTTCCTTCTTCATAAGACTTACTTTTCTAAATTAATTATTCTTTGTTAAATATGAAATTTAATAAAACAATATGTATATATATATATATATATATATATATATATATATATATATATATATATATATATATATATATATATATATATATATATATTATCTCACAAAATTTTTAAAAATTTTTTTGACCAAATTAGAAAAATTTTTGAATTTTCAATAATTGTTTACAAATGTAACATTATTAAATGTTATTTACAAAAATAATTTTATAATAGGAATCTGCTACTGTGCTGCCTAAAGATGGTTTCAGTCAACTTACAATAGTTAACCTATCTCCTTGTACTGTGAACATCACTGGAACTGAAAGTAGACTTTTGAAAGCATTTAATGTAAAAACTAATTTTTATTACAACTATTATAAATTTACCTGTCTATTTGTATATTAATACAACATTTAAAAGAATAATTTTACACACATATTTATGTGTGACATATAACTATGAATATTTTTAATTTATTTCCAGGTATATCTAAGTATAAGTTTATTTATTCTACAAATGCAATTTATTTTATGTTTAAAAAATTTCATTTTCAAGAGTCCTAACAAAGAACTTTTGAATGTAATATTATATGTTATTAATTTTCATTAGATTAAAACCAAATGCAAGTTATATTATATAACTTTAAAATACATTGAAGAAATTTTATTTCTTAAAATATGTGATAAATGTATGATTATTTTTCTTTAATATATGAAAATTATATCAACATTGATAAATATAATTAGGAAAAAAAACCAAATTATATTAGAAATAAATTAAAACAATGCTTTTGTGGCACATATTAATGATTTATACATATTAAAAAGAATACCATGTAAGTAAATAATATATTTTAAGTAAACATTTATGAAAATTCTTATAAGCTTAAAAAATTTATATAAAAATGTGATGGTAATGAAAGAAGCTAAAGGTAATTAAATTTTAAAAATTGAAATAAATAAAATAAAAATTATTTTTGCTACTAAGTAAATTATATTTAAATTAAAGTAAAATTAATTCATAGAACTGTGCTAAATTTTTATCAATATGCACTCATGATAAAAGAAGAATAATTCAGAATAAGATTTTAAAAAATCCATTAAATTTGTTAAACTGATTGCCTTAACTTTTCTCACATGTAAGTTTTTTTTAATTTCATTTAATTTATTATTAACATCTATATATTAAGTCATTTTTTGCTTAATACGTAATTTTATTATAGAATGACACCTTTTTCTTTTACTAGAATTGAAAAAAATTCTAATTATTAATTTTCCTAATGTATAAAAAGTTATCTTAGAGTTAGAATTTTATTTATTTCCCATTTTTGTTTTGAAAATCAATTTCTAAGGTTAAAAAAAAATATCATAATGTATTTCAGACTGAGGTCATTGAAGACATACCGCTGAACAAAGAATTACCATGGACATTTACCACTGATGAGACCTGCGAATTATCTCCTTCATCTAAAACACAGATGCTTACAGCAGCCAATTCTATTGAATCGATGATTATTGCACAGGAAGATGGAGAACTTGAAATTCAAAAAGTAAAAATATAATTTTTAAAACAAAAAATTTTTATGCTCAATAGAAATAATTTTCTTTATGTTAAAGAAATGTTATTTCTTACAATTTTAACAAAATATTTTAGAAATTCTTTTCTTAATGAATGATATACATATATTCTCTTTAGTCTTTATTAATCTCTTTATTTTTCAAAAAGTTATTTTATTATTTATTTAAGAAATCATTAAAGTTTAGTTGTTTACATTTCACAAAAACCAATTTTACATTTTATATTTATATAATTCATTTTATTGTTAGATTTATACATTTATGCAAATTTTAAACATAATGATTAGCATTGGATTTATGATTAATGAATTTAAAATTTGTATAAATATATAAATTTTCCCTTATTTCTTTTCTTGAACCAATCAGAATATAATTTTACAATTGTATGTGAATTATTATGATTAAGACAATCATATTATCCTTAAATTTGTTTGGTATATAACCTGAATGGTAAATAAATTTATGTACAATATTTAGCATCGTATTTTTTAATAAATTTTATACTGAAAAACTTAATAATATAATAACATGTTATCAATAGTTTCATGCAATTCAGAATTTTAAATTCAGACTTTTGTTAATATCTAATCTTGAATAGAGTAAAAAAATGGAGATTTTTTATTTAAAAAACTGTTACAATATTTTTAATGTATCCAAAATATTTAACTTGCTGAAATTTACTTACATTTTATATCTATATGATAAATTTGATGCATTAAACCAAATATTATCTAAACAATTAATATTTTTAACCAATTTTATTGATGTTAACTCAAATTGCATGAATTCCCACAAGGTTAGCTGAAATCATTTTTAATTTAATGAAATGTGAAAGATGATTTTTCTTTCAGTCTTAATCAGTCACCTATGTGTATGTCAGTTCACACCTGAAAAACTCTAATCTAAAGAAGTTCAAAGATTTAACATTTTTTCTAGAATTCTCTCTTGCAACATATTATAAACTAAAGAATTGTTCTCTGAATGATTTGTTGCTTCTAAATCTAATTATGTTTATATCTACATTAACTCACAAATTAAAAAATTAAGATTCTGTAAAAATTAATTAGGTTTAACCTCAACTATTTGTAATCCGAAACATTAAAATGTGATGACACAATTTTTCTTTTTATTTGTAGTTAACTATGCATAAGAAAATCTTTCTTCTAGTTCGGTAAACAGTTACAATTTCAATTTAGAACCCTTATTTTTATTTTGAAGCAAATGTTAGCTTTTTAAGCCTTTCCATTTTTTATTATCAGCAGTAAAAAATTTATTTTGTCTAGTACAATTCATTTCCATTCTCCAGTAAATTATACAAGTATTACAAAGTATATTGATAAACTATTTTTACGAGAATACACATAATAAATCTTAAAAACTTATCATAAATTACAAGCTGATTAAATACTTAAACTTTTTCCTGACTGCTATAAATTTTAGTGAAACAATTTTAAAATTTGCGGCAACTAAAAATTTTTTTATATCTAGTTATATGCTTTTGAAAATGATATAACAGATACTCAAAAGTGAAACATTCATTTTTAGATACTAATGAATTAAGTAATATATAATTATTATTTACTATTAATACAATTAACTCATTAATTAAATAGTGTAAAGCAAATATGAGGTAGTTTCTTAAAGCACTTATCTTAAAATAAGGTTGAATCACAAATAATTATAACTAAACTTTTCTTCAATAATATATTTTCTATGTAACCCTTAAGAAATAAATATTATGATTACAAAAGACATTAAATTATTTTCAAATACATTAAAATATATTTATGTTCATAATTACTGTGAATACAAAATTATTCAATTTTTTGTTATAAATTATTTTACTTTTTAAAAATATTTATGTAATATAAACAGAAATTCTTTGGTTTCTATTTCAGATTAATTTTACCCATTCTAGTTTTTAATCAAATATGCCAGTAATATATAAATAATATTTTAATTTCATGAGGTAAAAATAAAAATGTCATCAAAATAGGTTCATCAAATAATATTTAGGAATAGCATATTTTTTTATTATATTCTATTTAGACAATTGTACATATTTAAGAAATAGGTGGAAAAATAAACATGATTAAAGCAAATATTTGATTTAAAAATTATTTACATTTAGAAATTAACTTTCTTTGAACCAGTTTACCATGATTATGTGAGTTTATTGTAATTAAATTTATATTATTTTGTCATAAGAATATTGAATTAAACAATAATTTTCAATTTTTTTTATTTTGAAACATTATATTTCTGTGTAAATTACTATTTTTTCCATTATAGGGAAAAGATACTAAAGAAAAACCTGATAAAGGGGAACCCAGAATTAGAATATTTTATTCAACAGACAATTTACCAACAAACATTTCATTTAAACTTGAAGGAAAAAACAAAATTTACATTTCACCAGATAATGTGACTGATTCAACATTTGGAATGACTGGATATCACCATTGTGCACCAGGAAAGTAAGAATATTTTGTCAAAAAATAAATTTTTATTGTTTTTTTTTCTCAATTAAAATTTTTAATCAGAAATTTTTACTAAGTATAAATTTAAAAAATTATTATTCATTCGAAATGAATTCCACAGACACAGTTGAATATCAAATATTTTTGTAAATAAAGCATTTCCTATTAGTGTCTAACTAGTTGAATAAGTAATAAACATTAAATAATTACATTATTTCATACAAACACAAAATATTTTTTCTAGTTATAAAATATACCTTCCTTTCAATGAAACTTCTTTTGAAGAAAATCCAATTGCAGAAGTTCAACTGAGATCTGGTGGTTCATATATTGCAAGCATTTATAAAAAAGAAGAAAAAAGGGTTAGTTTTTCCTTTCCAGCTTTCTCAATACCTTAATTCAAAGCAATTTTATGCTGTATAATTTATTGTCATTATAGAGAAGTTATAACAAATGCCTCAGATTTGCAAAGTTTCTTTGTTTATAAAAATGTTTTAACCAGTTTTGTATAAATTAGTATTTATATGATTCTCTCAAATATCAAAATGTCTCATAAATTTCAAATCAAGGCAATTTTTAACATAATGAGAGAGAAAAAATTTTAAAAAATTCCTTACACTCAAAATTCACACAAAAAAACATTTTTTGATTACAAATTTATTCCAACCAAATTAAGTGATGTTTTTTCTGCTACCTCATTAGTAATGTTTTAAATGTAATAAATTTTCAGGGCTTTTCTCATGACCATAAAAATTCAGTAATTAAGGCAGGTTAAGTAAAATGTTAATTGTAAAAATAAAATATATTTTTCAACATATCAAATTAAACAAAGCTGAAATTTTCAAATTTGTGTATAATCTCCTGTTGAAAAGAATTTTAATTAAAAAATTTAACTAAAAGATTCCACTGACTACAATAGTTCACACAAATTTTTAAATGTCTGTTGACAAGAATTAGTCATATGTTCATTCTGAATTTTTTTTAAACAATCTTCAGAGAAATCTAAAATAAAACACAGCATAGTACTCAAAAACTAAAAATTCATTTTCATATTTATTGGCATTTGAATATTGCCTGCATGCTACACATGATAGACAATTCATGTAATTTTATTCATAAATATATTAATGTGCATGATATTCATAAAAACGGTCCAAAGAATATCATGAAATTCTAGTAATTAAATTGTCTAGCACAAATAAAAAAATGAAATAAACAAATGTATGGGGAATATCAATGCATATTAAAAATATGTAATGAGTTAATAATAAATATTAGTTTACATAAATTGATTCAGAAGAGCAAACTACTAGCATATATGATTATGAAAAATATGTATAATCAATATTTCACTGTGCAACTAATATTCACCTAAACATGTATAATAATATTAATTTATATATAATAAGGTTATATTGATTTTTAACTATTAATAAATTTATAAACATCCATTGCTATATCTTTATGCTCTCCAAAATATAACTATTGCATTAGAAAACTACTATAAAACATTAATTATCTGGTAAATATTCATTTAATTAATAATATTAAAGAACTAACTCATATCTTTACATTCCAGAACTTTACTTTCGTAACTATGGTTAAGCACAATTCAATTTCAATACTGTATCAAGTTCCACAATATGTAGTACTTACTGCAGCTGAAATTATGTTTTCAATTACTGGCTTAGAATTTTCATATTCTCAGGTAAATATTTCTTTGCAGTTGATTAATTCTTTAGTAATGGTTAAAAATGAATGAATTAATGAATAAAAAATATTTTTATAAAACTCCAGGCTCCAACTTCAATGAAAGCTGTTCTGCAAGCAGCTTGGTTATTGACAGTAGCATTTGGAAATTTACTTGTTTTCATAATAACAGAAGTGAGCAAGTTTGAAAAAAGAGTAAGTATTGTAGTAAAATAAAATCTTAAATTAATGATTAAATAATGTAGATAAAATTATAGTAAATATTAATCATTAACATTTTTGTAATATTACTGATTAATCACAAATAACCATAAATTTATATTACTATGACATCTAGAAATGGGAAACTAACCACATAAACTGTTGATGCAGATTTATCATATCATTTAAAATCATATTTATATATCATATTACTATATCTTTGTTTTTGCTAAAGATGAAAGTATCTCTTTTTTAATGTGTTGCATGACATAACTGTATTAGAATTTGTACTTAAACCAATACACACTTTTCTACTTTGCTTGTGTACATAAAGTATATTTTAATATTACATCTCTACTACTCTACAATACTTGATTGCTGAATTTTCCTGCCATTTCATTTAGATTTCAAGATAAGATCTGACAATAGCCAATTTTCTATAATTTGGCAGTGTTTTTTGACCATATTTGATATTCAAAAATGAAATGGACAAGACAGATTTTATACAATGCTATCTCAATCGATATTATAATAATTAAAAATGTTCATGTTCTCCTTGAAATTTAAGCATTAAATGTATATATTACATATTTTATATTAGAGTACTTTTTGTATTAACAATATGTTTTTCTAATTTTATCAGTCTTGGGAATTATTCACTTTCGCCATACTCATGGGTTTAGACATGCTCATATTTGCAGTAATGGCATACTTCTACAAATATGTGAAAATTCATACATATAGTGAAGAACGAAGAGAAATGGCTGCAGAAAGTAAATCAAATGGAAAAGTGAATGAAGGTTATGTGGACGAAACAGACTTTAACAAGTGAAATATTTTTAATTATATTTGAAACTTTTAAAGACAAGTGCTGTAAATAGTCATAAATAAAAAAACAAAATTAAACCATTGTATCATGTTTTTTATTTATGAAAAAGTAACTGGATTTCTATATTTTATGTAAAATTAATACACATGAATGAAATTCTAACTGAAAAGAAATTTGCTGAGGCAAAATGTATTAAATTTTCATTGAAACAAAATTGTGCCTCTCATACTATGTATAATTTTCCTGAAATTAACTAAGTATACTAAGTTTTTGTTTTGTTTATCAGTTATCTTTAAATAACCACGTTATTTGGTTTCTTTAAAAATTAGTGCAGCTACGTATAAGTGAATCCTTTCTACAAAATATATGCTTTTTATGTTATTTTAATTATAATTAAACTGTGTATTTGTATATATAGTTTATAAACTGTGTTATACTGTAACATGCTATATGATACAGTTTTATTATTGTAAATATGAATGATTGTTTTATTTTTAAGTCATCACATTATCACCAATAGAAGAATTTTATTTTCTAGTGGTTGAATATAGATTCATTTCTTTTCATATGAATGTCATTCATTTCTTTTCATATTTATAGTTTATTCAAGGTATATTTTTTTACTGTAAATATAAGTAATTGTTAATAAAATGTTAAATATCATTGAATAATCTGAATCAAAAAATTAAGCATAAATGATATTTTAAAAGTATGTCAGTATTTTTTTAGCAATTGTTATGGGAAAAAAAAACTACAAATTATATAATTTTCTGCTATTAGTTATTCCTGTTAGAACACTACAATTTTAAATGTAAATCAATGAAAAATTGAAATGTAAATACAATGTTATTTTAAATAAAATGTAAAATAATTTAAATGCAAATTAATGTTTAAAGTAACTAAATTAAAATCAATATTGACTTTCATTTATAGAACAGAATTTTGATTCATAAAAACAAAATTTAATAATTTATTTGCTGTAATATTTAATAGCTAATCTTAAAAGTGAAAAATTTCTGAATTTTTTGAATGATATAAAAAAAAAGAAAAAAAAACCCAATTCAAAGTGGCATTATGAAAACAGTTTTTCATAAGACAGAACTAATGTTTTATTTATTTAACTGTATTAATAATTTTTCATTAAAATTTTTTGGAATGATATAAATGTGCAATAATAAAAAATGTAACTAAAAATTCATAAGAATGGAAATTTACCCCAATTATTAAATCATGGACCCTAAGTTACTAATATCTTTATATAATAATATTTTATATATTTTTATTCAAATTTATGTAAAATATATCGACTTAAAATTGATGTTTACTCAAATTGTAAATTTTATCAAATAAAATGTGACAAGGAATTAATTAAATGCTTACCATTTGTATTACTGCAAAATTTAACACAGTTTCATGTAAAACATTTTGTATGTGTAAATACTATATTTTTATGTTATTCTTTAATAAATTATATTAAAAACATTCTTTTCATGCTTCATTCATTGTATAAACAAATAATAAACTCATCATTCACTACAGATAATCTAAAGAAAACAAAGCTTGATAAAACATTACTTATTTTATAAAAATACAATAATGTAGCACATAAATTAAATATGCAAAAAAATCTGATTTTACTAGGTTGAGATATTAACAAGAATCAGCATCACACACAAATTATATCCTACAAATTTTATATATTTGATGAAGCTTTACCTAATCTACAATCATAATACCACAGTCATCAGTAATCAATAATAATAAAAAATGTTGCCATATATTTAAATCAAAATTTCATTTAAATTTTGAATAAAAGTCTTGTAAAAAATTATTAAAACTGATATGAGAAAATAATTTTTATAATCAACACCTTTTTATTAGAAAAAGATGGAAGAAATTATTTTTTCAAATATTTTATTTCAATTTTTATAAATATTTTAAGTATTTATTGTCACTGTGTGTTGCATATCTTCCTTGTTTAGCAACATTAAATCAAGTGTATGAAATTTGTCACCCTAAGAAAACCTAGCACTGGACTTGGTCTTGTGAAAAGATAAATCCTGGAAAGGCCCAGACAATCTAAAATATAGTCAGGAGTGGCCTGATGGTCAGCATACTTCAAACAAGCTGGGAAAACCTTTTTTTTCCTTAAGAATAGAACATAGATCTCAAGTGTTCCCTGATAAGCCTGGGAATTGGCCATTTTGTCCCGTAACCAACACTTGAATGATAATGTGCTCCAGGGCTTGGTACCATTAGTGAACAGGTAGGATGGTCCAAGAAGCATTAACAGCATTTTTAGCTCTAGAGAACAGTTTCAAATGAAACAGTGACTCAGGTATGTCTAACAGAACACAGCACCTGTTTTAGCCACAATATCTACTGTCTCATAATCATGTATATCAACGTGGAAAGTTATTTATTGAAAGCCCATCTTATAAAAGAATGAAAGATGCTCCAGTATGGTAATAATTGCTTTTCCAACGTTATCGTCCACATTATTCCAATTGGAAAGGTGATGAATACAGTTTCAGCTGTCAAGCAGGATCGATACGGCAGATGAGCTGGTAGAGAGCAGAATCAAATTGAGCCAAACATCAATGGCAATCAACTCCCTATATTTATTCTAAACAAGAACTAATAAAGAATCTTCCTGAATAATAAACTAATCTTAACATAATATAAGACATAACTAAAATTAATGTCTGCTCAATCACCTTACATCAAATTGCTTTTTTCCTTCTTAATGCTATATCTAATAATTATTTATGAAAGCTAAAATAAACAAAGAAAAAGGGAATAGTTCTTCTTAAAATAAGGGTTCAGGTGTTATTAGAATATTAAAAAATGAAAGAAAAATTTCCCCTTTACCAAATTCAATTAAAATAAAAGTAAATGTTAATTATAAAGTAAAAAAAATATGTGTTGTGTCAAACAACTTTGTAAAAGTTTATAAAATTTTGCATAGATAAAAAATAAAATTAATCTAATAGTTTAAGAAAATCTAATAGTTTTCCTTACAAAAGTATATTACAGAAAAAAAAGCAGTAACTTTATTTTTGTAATGAAGAATCATTTTTACTTTTACAGTAAATATATACACTTATGCATACAAGAAGTAACAGCAAAAATATTGTAAACTATGAGGCACAATTATAAGTTACAGGAATTCTGTAATTTTTTAAATTTATAATTTAAAAGTTTATTCACATTCTATAAAAACAGTTTGTTATTTGTCAAATTATCAAGATGGCTGCATATAAAAAATTCTTTTAATATGGTAATTACAATTTGACTATATGAAATTAATTGATTCAAAAATAGTTGTGCCTTTCTAAAATGATCCTAATTTTCAATGATTGTAAATAATTAATAGTAATATATATAAATATATATATAATATATCAATGTTAGTCAAATTTATATTTTTATAAGTAAAAAAAGAACATTCAAATAAAAAATTAACATTATATATTTATATTGAATCTTCCATTTACAATCAAAGAAAATTGATGCCAGAAACTTTGTTAATGACAAAAAGAAAACATTGCAAGGTTAATAAATCTGTGTTAATAAATCATAAAAAAAATTAGATTTTAAACCATTCAATTCTATGTGGAGATAGTAACTTACAATTAATAAAAACTACTTTCATATAAACTAAACTCTATGGCTCAACAGCCCAAGCGGGCCAAGGCCTACAGTGCCCATAACTGTTTTCATGACAGAGGGCCCTGGAATGCGAAGCATATGTCCCAGTTAGGTGGTCAGCCTAACGTAAGACCCCCAGTGTTTAGTTCCCAAGCATGCTTGGTACTCAGTTAATCGATCCACTGAAGGGATGAAAGGCTGAGTCAATCTTGCCCAGCCCGAGGATCGAACCTCGGACCTGTTTCATATACAACATACTTTAATATTAATGATATCCACATGTGATGAGCACAATTTAAATAAATATTAATTACACAAATATCTCAAAAGGAAATTTGTTTTATCAAAATATTTCAACACAATTATTAAAATTCAATCACTGAGTACAGCTATTTTTTGGTGATTTCAGTATATCTAAGAACATTCTAATTTTATTCCATGCAATTAAAATAGTTTAAAAATGTAATTACTTTATGAAAAGTTTACAAATAATTTTAAAAGTCTAACAAAATTGATTAAATTCATAATAAGACAGAAGAAAATTAAACATACACAAAAAATAAAATATTTATTTTTAATATAATAAAACAAATCATTTTCTGAGCTGTTTGGTATTTCATTCTATAGTTGCTTTTGCACATGAAGGTTAATTTGACAGTTCAAAAGTCATAAATTATAAAGATCCTAGCCCTTATTGAATCTCAAATACACAAATTGCTGAATGGATGACAAAAAAGAAAAGACTACAACCCTAGCTATCATTGTAATGATTTTGCTTGCTAATAAAATTGAAGGGAAATTTCCTTCTTCACAGAAGTTGCTGTTCTTTTAAGTATCAATACATCTGCATTTTAGGATAAAGTCATGAAATATTCTACCAAAGTGGCTGGAGGTAATTTCAAGCAGAATTTAAAGCATGTACATTACATAAATTTGTGAGTTTAAATCTAATAAATTGAGATTTCAAATTAACTGGATTGAAAAAATTAAATGCCAAACTTTATGCCTCATCAACAGTAGAACCACATAGTTATCCTTGAAGATTATTCCTCATAAACTGAATTATTTCTTGAAAATTTATAGTTAAAAACAAATATACAAAAATTCTATGAAACAATTTACTTTATCTCATTGAATAACATGTAAATTCTATTTCTTTTTTCCTCAAATAAGATTTTAATTGTTTAGAGATAGAAATTGGATAAGACTGTTGAATTGATATTTATTACTGATTTGATATGATAATATAGAAACTTTTTTCAAAAGAGGATTATTTGGCTATGACTTTACTAAAAGTGGATTTTGAACCACTATAAACATCCACTTCTGAGATAAGAATCAAATCCATAAAACGAGTTTACGGAGAGCTAACTAATCAGTAACCAACTTGACAAATTTGTGGCCGATAATGCAGATTGTTAATAAATATTGATAATAAATATAAACTATTAGAAATATTTCCCATTTTAACTAATTAATAGTTCTTAAAATATCTGTGCTATGTTTAATACATCCTTTATATTTAATCTTGATAAAAATATTTAAAATAGTCTTATACACCAAAATTCCTATATAAGGATAATTGTACCTGAGTTTAATATAAAAAAGCAATAGCATTTGCTATTCTTCTCTAACTAAATCCTTATAAGTGTAATAATTGCATACTGATTTTATTTCGTACTCAAATATATCTAATATGGAATTAAAATAATTAGTTACTACATCTACCTCTTTATATGTATACAACAACTTAATTCCCTCATCTGGAGATTATATCACAGATCCATAATTATTTTTAATATTATATTTGTCTTAATATTTTCTGATTATATCACATGGAATAGTGAAGATTAATTTAAAATGTCTGCTCAATAAAATTTTCCAAAAAAGAACAATCTGGACGAGTATCAAGGATAAATGAATAGATTTACATTAAATAGCTGTAAAAATAGTTTAGTATAGTAATTTATCACTAGTTTAATTAACGTACTAATTAAAAATAGCATATTTTTTAAAACCTGAAATTTTTAGTTCCCACACTAATATCAAATAAAGCTGGTTGATGAAATTTACCTTTACAATCAATTAAAAAATAAAGTAATTTGTTTTCAATTTTGAAAGGTATATATGCATTAGCTTGTTCACGTGTGCACACACAGCTTATTTTTCGTAGTGGTATAGCTAATGTCCTTGTTTTACCAAATGGACCATATGTAACAATGGAAACAATCTCTCCACCTTTATGTAAGATTAATTGCTTGACAATTCTATAAGGCAATGAATAGGATATAAATGCTGTCAGTAAACCTAAAAAAAACGATGCATTTTTAGAATTCATACATGAGATAATTTATTTTCAAATATGATACATTTTTCTATAAAATAAAAATTAAATAACAAACATAAAATTTATGCAAATAATTCAATATGATTGCAAAATATGGTACACAGAGAAGAGTCATAGTACTTTTTTAGTATCATGTGAGATCCACTCTGACTTCGATAATTGATTTGAATCTTAACTTTATAAGACACTTCCGGTATAATAACATTTTATTTGTTTGTCACTATGTGATAACTTTTTCACATAAAGGCTAATTCAAACAGCACTATTAAAAGTGAGGTTCTGAATTACTATAAATATTTATCCTGAGGTAAAAATGAATCCATGAAATAAAACTAAATCAAGTGTGATAGGAATCCTTGGTATAAATTTTCACTAACTTTTGTGAAAGAAACTTGCAATTTGAATCTTATACTAACATACCAAAAGATTTAAAAAACTTATTCTTGATGAGTTAGCAAACCATAGGAAATTATATACATATAATAATTCCCATGCAATGCAAGAAAACAATGAAGCATAACATTGTTCCATTGAAAAACTATCAATATAATACTACAGCAATGTAAAAGAGAATAAATGGTCATGAATAATTTTACGTCATATTTTCTTTTCAAGCAGAAAATTTATCCTCTCAATCCACAAATGGATTTATTTCACTTAAATATTGATTAAGTATTCATCCAATGATCTTTTAATTATCAGCAAGTCAATGTTAAGATATTAATTCATCAAGCTAATTTCATAAAATTTACAAGAAATGACAAAATTCTAGCAATGTTACAATGGCACCATCCAATCTATATAAATAGTAGGACTACTAATTTACTCTCTCATTTTTTTCAGCTGGATGTTAGGATTGCCTAGCAATACTAAAGGCAAAAAGTTTATTTTTTTCTGTATTTTTATTTTATGATTTATTGTTAAATTGTTAGAGTTTCGAATGAAAATATCTGCAAAATTGTTTGAAGACATGAAATGAATTTTAAGAAAAATCATCCCTCAGCAGTGAATACTTCAGAAGTAAGAAATCCACCACTTTCTACAGTTTGCCTCATATTAACTACTTGATACTGTCACGTGTAAATGGAATCCCACACAAGTCATCTGTATTTGGTAAAAATTTACTAATGGGTATCCCTCAATTTTTTGATGCCAAGATAAGCACCAAAATGTGAATAACAAAATAGCAACCCTTAAACAATGTAAGTTAAAATGCTGAAAATACCATGGTTACTAGAAATTAAATTTTATAGCTAATATTTATTGCCAAACTAGAAGTACCTGGTTCTACACTGAGCCCTGATATTTTTACTTAGTGAAATGGAGAATTAACAAAAGAATACTTAACTTACTGGTAGCTTCTAGTATCTAAGATAAGAATAGACCTTGTATAATACGATTGTTCATACTAAATATGAAAATTTCTTGCACTAAATGTTAAGATAAACTGTGTCCAGCTTGTCTATTACATGTCTATCCATTCTAATATGAACTTATTTTCCATCCAATCAAACATTTTTTTTTTATCCTATGCCCGACCTTGGTTTTTCAACCATCAGTCTCTGTCGGGCAGCCCAATACAATCTTGAGGTGAATGAAAAGTCATCTTCCGCAGAATTTCTAACTGAAAGTCCAGGGCAAGTGAAAAGGTGGTCACCAGTCATGTCCTCTAGTCCACAAAAAGGGCAGATTGGAGAGTCCTTCAAACCCAAACAGTGAAGGTGTAAGTAAAACCACCTGCATTCCAAAAAATCGTTTTAAGCTTGTCTTTAGCCATAGTCCGGGCCTTGAAAAAGACCTTTAAAAATACAGCAGCAATATGATCCTGAAGCCGAAAGAACATAGTAGGCTGCACGAAGCGACAGGAGTCAGTCGTTTAGTGAAAACAGAGGGCACCACGTGAAGGCGACTGACACCACCTCCCTCAATCAAACATAGATTGTTTGTCATGATTCAGTAGTTATTCCTGTGAGTTACTTTCGTTTCATAAGTGATAAAAAATAAAGATTATGTAATAGAACTATATCTTATAACTTATTTAACCCTTTACATGTTTATTTACCTAAAAACAGGATTTTAAAAAGAATAAAATTTGCTAAATTCCTATCACACACTCACAGATAAAATAATTACATAAAACTATCTAATTACATCACAACAATTAATTATATATTTTAAAATAACAAATATGAAGCATGATGTATGTAAAATTATTTTTCGTACAAACAGACCATGAAGAAAACTATCAACATTTTGGAATTATTTATTTATTTGCAGATTTTGCTTGCATTTGCTGACTTTATAGACAGCTCTACTTTCAAATATTGATTATTTATTTATAATGCTTAGTTAAAATCTAATGGGATTTTATTATAATTGTGATGAATCATGAATGTTAAATTAACAATACTAAACCTTTATTTTTTGTTAAATAAAAATTAAATTCAAATTTTCAACATTCTGAAAAAAATTCATAGTATAGCCTCATTCAGAATATGCATAATGTTTTGTACTTACCTATCCCCAAGCAAGTAGCAGCAGAAATCATTCTAGACTTATACGTTTCTAAATTAATTAATCCCCATGGTTTATTTGCTCCCTCTGAAGATCTTGAACTAGTATCTCTAAGAGTAAGAAATGTGCTTGCATAATAACCACAAAAGAATAACTGAGCCATCCCAAAAAAGGATAAATACTTCAGGAAGGAAGATTTATCAAGAGAATATAGAATAACATCATTTGGTAATTTCTTGATTCTGTCTGTTGGAAAGTATCCTAATGAAAATCTTAACTTTGACACATGTTGAACAGATGTTATTTTGGTATTTTTAGATAAAGAAGTGCTCACTTTATGAAAATGAGCTGGTATCAGAGTTAATTTATTTACAATAGTAAAGAAAGTCATTATTCTTGCAATATTGTAAAATATTCCAGTAACTTGAAATGTAAAATATACACAACAAGGCGATACAATTTAAATTTAACTAATAAATTTGTAAACTTTTAAAATGATAACACGAATACAGTTTTCTAACTTATGGTATACAGTTCCAAAATACAGTTTAACTGTCTTTGCCGATTGCAGAATCAATAAAGTAAATTGAATGCCTTAGGCAAAATATATAGCAACCAACCACTTAAATTAATAAAGAATTAAGATTACAAGTATATTACGCTAAGTGACTAATGATTTCTGTGACTCTTAGCAGTAAATATATGCTATGTACGAAACTTTTTTGAATTAGTTTAATCTCACAACCGCAGTGTCTGAGAATAAGTCTTCACTTTTAATAATCCAAAAATTTGAAGGTTTCAAGTTAATTTCCTTAGGATACGACAAAAAACTTCTTGGAGCTCTATGCTCATAGGCTTATAGCTCGCATTGAGTAAGATTGGGTTTTTATTTGAAAACAACAAGCACCTTGTTTTATTGTTTTTGTTTTGCACTTGCCGTATATGTGCTTTTTTCAGCTACATATTCTGCTGACGCCACTATAATCATTTTATCAGCTTCAAATAATGAGTATGATTACTCCACTGCAAAACTAGTTGAGCAAATTATCTGTTCTTTTAATACAGAGCAAATCAAAAAAAAAAAAAAAAAAAAAGAAGGAAGAAACTACATTGCACTCATTTAAAGTTTGAATTAGTAGCTTGCGAAGGTATTTCACTCTTATTAGATGTGCATGCTATTTAATGTTTTCTTATACACACGTGACTATAGTCATAATTTCAATACATTTTTTAAACTTTATACATTTTAATAAATAACTTGCCATTACATTGTTCAGTTTATAAATAACAATGTAGTAAGCTTCTATGTCCTAAATTTCCCAAGAAAAAGGCATTAACAAAAAAATCGAAACATCTTTTGCAACGAAAAGATTATCACCGCTAGTTCAATAGTAAATAAAGAATATTCCTTACTTCTATTTTTTAGCATTTATAATTTTTAGGTATTTTTATATTTATTTATTATTATTTATTAGTTCTATTTTCACAAAATCGGGTTTTTTTTCCTTATTAGTTTCATCTTTATGATATGAGGTTTAATACCTTTTTTGAGACACAAGTATTTTTGTTCCAAAGATATTAGAAATACTGAATTTTTTCATAAAAAAAAAAATCAAAATCTCTAGTTATATACAGAAAGCTGAAGCTAGGTGTTATTTCTGGGACTTGCCAAAAATATGTTTTAGAGAAGCTTTTCAAGAGAAAAAAGTACTCAAGGAATCTACAAGTGATTGTCAAAAATTTAATATAAAGGAAAATTCGACAATTTGAATAATTTTAGTCATTTGAATTAATGTTTAAAATGGTTTGTATTATGTTGTATAGGGCTTACGTCACAAAAAATTATCTTTTCTATACTATAAAAGGTTGTTATGTTGATTTTAAATATTACTAAGTGATTCTCGACCAAATATGGTCTGGCACAATTCTGGTTTAAATTCAACTTTGTTAATAAAAATTTTTAGTAAGAAATTAAAGTTGTGGGAAATTTTAAATTTAGTAAAATCTATCATATTAAAAATGATTTTATTAATAACAGATTTTACTGAGTGTTCTTTTCAACAGATTTTATTAGATTTCGTGAAGAGTTAATTATCTTTAACAAAATTGATTCTATTACATCTCGTTCTCACTGCACTCTCCAACGCGATTAAGTCTCAAATAAACTTTTCCACGGTGGCAATTTGTGACGACGAGGAGGAAGTTTGTTGTTGTTTACTAATGACACTTGGACAAGCCAAGCTCGCTATGCTATGCGAATTAAGTCGATTGGGAGCGTCTTTCGTTTTAATCAGAGCACCATGTAGGTGAAAGTACGACTTTGCTCTACACACTTGCCATAGGTACCCGTTTTTAGGGTAGGTAACTATTCACACCTCATTCATACAAGGAAAGGACAATGACAGGATAGATAAAGAGAAAGTACATCCATGCCCGAACCGAGATTCGAACCCAAGACCTCCTTATCCGCAGTCAGGCACGCTGACCACTAGACAAGACAAGCGTCTCGAGCCAGAGCCCGGAGCCTCGGCTCCCAGAAGATTTTGGCTCTGATTCAGTGACTTGGCGATGTAAAGAAAGCGATAAGTTTCTCTGGCTAGGAAGTTTATCTCATTGTTAAACATGGCGGATTTCAGAGCTACGCTTTCCGTTTTCCTTTAGAAATATGTATTGATTTAATATTGTTATATTTTTATGCATATAACAAATTATTAGTTAATTAATTCATCGGGAATATAATTTCTTTGTATTATAAAAACAATGGATGTGTGTGTATTGCGTTTACATGATCTTTTCCTCTCTAGCAAAAAACAATTTAGTCAAATTAATTTTATCATGGGAATACAGAAATAAGAAGGAAACGTGATAATGTAATTCACACTTCTTTGTTACTTTCATATTATCACATCCACCTTATCTGCGAAAAAATAACTGTCTTCAGTACCATAAAAATACAAATAAAGTTGTTATCTATTTCTATTTTAAATATGGTGCTAAGATATAAGCAAACTATTCCGCTTTTCCTTCATATTTCGAAAAAATATTAAAACTTGCAAACATATATCAACAAATCGACTAACACGAACCTCGTTTCAAATTAGACCGGGGAATAAGAAAACATAGGGTTACTAATATTAAGTCTGAACAATAGTCACATTTTACACCGCCAAATTATTGCAACTACTCTCTTCAAGTGCGCATGCGTTAGAATTCCCATTTGGAGCTGACGTTCCGGGCCCGGTCTCGAGACGCTTGTCTAGACAAGTTGGTCGGCGCAAGTTTGTCTTCAACATATGCGTCACGCATGCGCAAACGTTTTTGAATAACGCATGCACTTTAATTCTGTAATTGTCGAAAGCATGTTCCATGTTGTTTTGTAATTCTCATGTGTCGCACATTGTGTATGTGTGTGATGTGTTTAAAACTTCAGAATTTACTTTAAACTGAGGTTCCAGTCTAAATAGCCTTTGTGAGCGAGCAAAAGGTAAGCGTGACCGACGAAATTTATCTTCTACCAGTATAAAAGTGTTTTGTTAAATAAATGCATTGAGAAAATGTGTATATTACTAAATGTTTATTATAATGGTTGTATCAACTTAAGATGATTATAAAAAAAATATGTAGTAGTTTTCTATACCTCTAAATCAATTTGAAATCAAATGAAAATTTTTTTACTTGTGTCATGATAATAGTGTGTTTTAAGTTTTTTAGTAAGAAAATTAGATATTTTTGTTGTATTTAATTTTTATACCCTTAACTTTTTTGAGCCCAGCGTCACCGTTTCAAAAAACTACTCCCGCGGCGCGAGAAGATGACATTTCCAATCCCCTTGACTGAAAGGAGAGGGTCATTTTCACACCAGTTAAGTGATGTTTTCACCGTGACGAATCTATCTTTTGATGGTGATACAGCAATAAACTAACTGAATATTTCAAAAACATTCCTAAAAATAGTATGCGTGGTATTAAAAATGTAAATAAAGATATTTCTAACAAATATTTCTTTTTATAAGTAAGTACATGCAAATTGCCGAAGTTGCATTTGAAAATGATTAAAAGTAATCTGTGTTAAATGCAGTAATGATTTCTGTTTTCTTTTGACTTAAATATTTTTATGTATGACAAATTTCTATATTGAATGGATTAAAATATATGTTTTTTAATCTTTCATTTTTAAGGATGGAAAAGTTTAAAAATAGACTTTCCTTTCTGTGTGTTTCTGTAGCTAAATGTTTAACGTTTTACACAATGAATGTAGTCAGACGAATCTTGTGTTTCTACTATATATGTAGTATTCAGGTGGATTGTTTAATAAAATTACATTTGTCATACAATAAATGGTAATATTCTGTTCATTTCTCAAAGATTGAGAACTTGAAAAATGTTCATTCAAGTAGTAAATTACAAAATACGCTCATATTAGTCTCAGAAAGTATTTTTATAAAATTCTTATCAGAACGTTAACAAAAAAGCACTATCTTTATATTGGGAATAAATTCTTATCTGCAGTGTTTTAAGCTTTTATAAAACTGTGCTTATTAAATTATTTTTAAAAACTAAAACTGTGTTATTTTATACAGAAATTAAAACCACATAGAAGAAAGACTAACACAACTATAAAGCAACTTTCTTAAATATCTACTGCATCTCAATTTATGATTGGAAGTAGTCATTTTTATTTTATTTCTAGCGACAAAAAGTAACTGATTATAATGAAAAAATGTGATAAAGTGAGGATGAATATGCTTCTCTTTTAAAAAAAGGAACCAATAAAACCGTTTTTCCTGAAAATTCTCCGCTCAGACAAGTTCCCAATTTTTACGACTTTCACCCACAAAAAAACAGCAATTAAATCTACCTCAACTGCTCAAAGAAATTTGAGCGAGAAAAAATCAAGCATTTGAAAATTGGAAAAATCCATGGTACAACTGCTATATCACAGCCATCTTCTCGGACACTATCTTTTGTGATACAACAGTTGTGCCGCAGGAGACAAAAGGCTAATATTCGTGTGAAGTGAAGAGTAATCATGAATAAAAAAAATTGTCATGTGGTGCAATTTGGGTGATTTTAATTGATACTTGTTTTATTTTGTTCCTTTATTTTTATATTGTATATAATTCACTGAATAATATTTAAACATAAAATTTTTGAATTAAAATATACAGCACTTGTGCTGTATAATACGTGATGCCAAATTCTCAGATTGGCAATTTTTTGGTGGATTTTCTTGTGTATCTGGCAACCTCGTTTTTGTTGCGTCATACTTATGGAGACCTTTAAGACTTTCGAAAACTTCCTTAGTGAAAATTATGTGTAATTTCAGTGAAAAGGAGGAATGAATTTGTTTATCAGTGAAATAAACCCTGAAATTATTTAATATCCCTGGTGGAACATCTCTTTTCAGTGTCTAGTGGATTCTGGAAAATCCATGCAAAGGTTGATTTTTATGTGTTTCAGAAGAAAAAAATGTTTTAATTTTGTGGAAGAGTTTAAATCATTACAACTGACTTAAGATTTCAAGATTATATTAATGAGAAACATGATCTGGTAAAAGATGAAGGGGCTGTACAGGTTATGCGCGATTTCCAATTTTCATGCCAAGTGCTTTACAGCTGTGATGCCAACCTAAATTATGTCACTAAGCACATTATCTGGCTACCAATACCAATTGCGTTTGAACTTCAACTTTGAAATTGCGCGCTTTTATGAATTCCAATTTCTAATAACTAGAAATGAATTTATTAAAACTCGAATTTTAATATGACGTGCAATTGTGCCCACCCTGAAAAAACTTCAGTGTAGTGCTACCTAGTATAGTGACAACTGAGCAATAAAGCTAAATTTCTAAGTTTAACAAATTTCAATTTTATTTTAACTCTATTTTTAATACTCCAGGCAATTGCGCACACCTTAAAAAATTTTACTACAGTACAATTTAACACTAACATTAAGCACTCCATATAACATACTTAAAGGTGTATTTACTTATGTAAACATGCAATTTTATAAAAACAAGTGTTTCTAACAATTGTTCTGAATGAAATTTTAATGACAAATAAAATAACTCACAGCCGAGAAAGAACGGTTGCTTCAAAGAAATCTTCTACAGTGTTTTCTTTGTAGTTTCTCTGTTATACATACTCTGCGACATAGAATCAAACTGACCAAGCACATCATTAGCACCCCATGCAGACCAAATATAAATTCAAAATAAAATATAACTTTAAAAGAATTCTAACAATAAAATTTCCAAAAAAATATAAACAATATATCTTTCAAAAATTAGAGATATAACATAACTTTAAAAAAATTCAAAGTCCAATAATGGAAGCTAAGTTGGTTACCAGTCATGTCCTCTATTCCACTAAAAGGGCAGATCGGAGAGTCTTTCAAACCCAAACGGTGAAGGTGTTTTTGCTGATAATCATGCCCAGTTTTAAGGTGAAAATTAGCCAATCTCACAGCTATTGAAGGTAAAATACTTTTATTGTAGCTTTCTCTCACTGAGACAAAATTGTCACATATGGAAAGCAGTTTTTTGTTTTTACTATTCTCTCTTTCAAGCATCTGTTGAACATGTTTTTTGCTAACAAAAATTGATTATAGAAAATTTGAATTATAAATAATTGGAGTAAGTGCATCTTTGATGATCACACTTCGAAGCATAGGTCTCAACAACGTATTAATTAGTAAAGACCTACTTGTTTTTTTGCTGATGCCAGGCAAAAGTTAAATTATATTTAGATGAATTAAATCAGCTGATAACAGAAAAAAAGCAATAGGCACTTTTTGATAGAATTGATGAACTAAATGTCAAAATGAAGCATTTGGAAGATGACGTATATGAACTTAAAAATTCTACAGTAGGAATAAGGAAGCTGAAAAAACTGGTAAATTAACATTAATTGCAAAATTATATATTTACCGCTGTGGTGGTTCAGAGAAGCAACAGTATTACTCAATTTCAATAATGAGTTAAAAGAGCTTTAGAGAGGAAAACTTAGCTATTTTTTCTTTTTATCTTTGTGTATAAATTACAAAAAAATGTGGAAATCCATAGAAGGAATAGAAGAGTCTAGAAATATGGATGTGAAATTGAAAGTAATCTGAAGAAATATTTAGAATTGCTTTTATTAATTAATAACTGAGAAAAAAGTGACATCCTGCAAACTTTATCTAATAGTTGTATTTATTTTGTTTTGAATAAGTATATTTGTTTGAGAAAGAGATTGTTATACACATCTCAAAATATTCAATAATTAATAGATAAAAATCTAATGTTTAAAAACTCTAAATTTACCCATTTTTATACATTGTATAGTTCAGTAATGTAAAGAGCATTGATTATTCATACATAAATTAATTTTTTTCTATTATAGCTGTAAATTCATTGAAGGCTTTTGAGTAATCATTAAATGTAATTGTAACTTAAATAAAAAATATTCTCATTAATTTTTGCAACAATTTATTTCTTTTATCCATGAATATAATTGAAAATTGTTGCATGTGCGTAGTTATATGCATATTTAGTTGACAACAAATTTTAAAATAATATAAAAGTATTTGAGAGGCATATGATGTATGACTATAAATAACTCCTGGAATTTTTGATTTAACTCCTAGAAAACTTGAAATTCCTAGAAACCTAGAACTTGATTCTTGGAAATCTGTACAAATCCTGCTTAAAACTTGTGAGGCTTATTTCTTGATTGCCTACCAAACCAGAAAAATGTCATCATTCATAAATTAATTTTGTCTTTTAATTTTCTAAGAAGCTTAAATAAAAATATTTATCTTAGTGTAAATTTAAGATTATATTTGTGTGAATACTAAATTTATAGTCATGTTAATCTACTTTTGGAATTAATGTATAACACTCTTGAAAATAATATATAATTTTATAATTTAGATGCCACTTAAATGTCAACATTGCCAAGAAGAGGCATATGATGTGGAGGTAAGTTAGACATTTCAGTTTTTAATTTAAATCAAGTACTGCCAATATGTACTTTGCAAATAATTTTAAATGCAAATCTTTCATAAATTTAAATTTTGCAATAATTGGAACAAATTATTTATAGGTGCAAATAATATTGTTCCAATATACAAATATTCCAAAATATTTGTATATTGGAACAAATATATGAATAAGTTTAATTAAAAACATTTTCGACTATTTTGATAAAATTTTACGCTTAAGTTTTGACAATTCTTAAGGCTGTTAATCAAGTGAAAAAAATTATCTCAAAAATGGAATTTTTTCAATGGAAAACTTTTGTTTAGTGCACTCAATAAAATGTGCCAAAAAGCTTATTGTGTTGGAATGTATGAAAAAGTGTAATAGTGTTCATGCGCAAAATTTCTTTTGTGTGTAACCCTTGAAGCATTTGATTAGTAATTTGTTTTTATTTCATTGTACACTTTAAGTGCTTAAAATGGATGATTTAATGTTTGTTTTGAAACTTGAAAATTTGCACTGAATTTTTTTATTTTAAGTAAATTTCTTAAGTAAAATTAATTTTGGTAGTTTATAAAATGAATTTTTCTCATTGATTTCATTGTTGTGAATTATTATTTTCCAGGCAGAATATACACAGCCACATAATTATTCCAACAATATCTTTGATACCTGTGTCACTGATTCTGCAAGCATTAGTTTGATGAGTTATTTTATTTTATGCATTTAATTAATAATGCTGTTGTATGCAATGTTTTATGTTAAATATTAGGTATTGTTTATATAGGGTTGATATATTGGTATTCAGATTTATTTAGTGTGGAAATGTTGATTAATTTGAAAGTTTAGTTTTTATAAGAATGTTTGTTTTCATTTAAGATTTATTTTGCCTGTATTAAATTGGGGGCTATATTGCTTTACTGTGAGGTAAAATCCTAGGGTTTGTAACACGTTTATCAGAATTTCAAAAATGTCACCAATGGCAAAACTTCAAGAATTCCTAATGTAAAAAGTTAAAAAAAAAAAGCAGTAACTTATCAAATATTATCAAATCAACAACAGAACTCTATAAAATTGCTGTTTTCAAAATCCTGATCTTGCTCTATTTCCAACTGTGAATACTGTAATATCGCGCTATTGTTGATTCCAAATATCAATTATTTTATTATATTTACTTAGTAAAGAACTAGAGAACTAAAGGTCCCAAGCTTAACTTCACATATTTCACAAAACAAATATAAATCTCTAAAAGTTAATATTATTGGTAATTGGATTATAAAAAATAATCACTCTTTTAATTTTCTTTTTAGTTACCAAAAGAATAAAAACATTTAAAAAATACTCATTTATATAACAAAGCCAAACTGATATTAACAACTGCGCCAGGAATCAAAAACACAAATAACATATGTTTTTATAAAAACTCTGGTTTCTAATTAACTAGACATAGACGCTTATCTTAAAATAATACATTATTCTAATTTTAATTTATAGAGTAATGAAATTCAACAAAAAACATCTAAAATATTTCTATACTATACTTTATAAATTATGCATATTTTACAAAATAAAATAGCAAATTAATAGGACAACACAAAGTAAAATTTTTTACCTTATCAACTTCCCTCATGCTCCAAATTTAAAAAAAAGTACTTTGAAAATGTGAAAAAGTAATAGGACTCTAATAGATACTAGCACTTCACCACTTTGCATATACCTGATGGTACCTGAAAGTGAATGGTTCTTCAAAATTTAGAAGTGGTACTAAGCTAAAGACTCCCAGCCCTGACTACCACTTTTAGAGGTATCATTTCATTTGGAGGACATAGCAACCAGGAAATTTTTATATACACTTGCTGTAATTAATGAACATGAATCTTTGATTGCGTTGTGATTGAAACTCATTATTTTTTGTCAATTAAGACAATAAAACGAGCAGTGCTGTAACTAACAAGGCCAGTGTAGTCTTGATTTAGACAATATAACATAGCCTTAATCAAATATAAAAGAGAATTAGTTAATCATTTTAATTAAGTTTTGATTATGCACTCTCCTGTATATGAAGACTTCCAAAATTCATATTGTAAACACTTTAATGTAATGAATCAACTGTATTAAAGTTTCTGAATATGTATATAGTAGTTCTATTTAACTTAAAATTATAAATAAATTAATATCTAGCTATACATTTTTAACTGTAAAAATTTCTCTTGGCTGTTCGAACTTATTAGAATTTAACTATATATTTTATGCAAAATTGAGATTCTATATTAAATTCCTTTATTTCTTTTGTGTTTAAAATTTTTTTCTATTTCTTTATGATTACAGGTATTTATTGCTAAATACCAAATTATTCAGTTTATAATAAATATTTGTTTTATTTTAGGAGCAAGTATGCAAAGCTTGTGGTATTGTTAATGATGATATTCAATTTGGGATAGAACACAATACTGCTTCATCTTTCGTTCCATCTGAAAGTTCTGTTCGTCAAAAGAAAAATCATTTAAATGCTTTGAATTATGGAACATGTATCTTAGAGTCCTTATGCCATGAATTTAATGTTGCACCTAATATAAAAATGGATGCTAGTACTTTGCTAAATTTTATTTATAATGCTCACATGAAAGCCAAAAAATCTTTCAGATTCAGAGAAGATGTGGGAATTTTAGCAGGCTGTTGTCTTTTAAATGTAATAAACGGTCAGAAACAGTATATTACCATGGCTAACCTTTGTTCAAAGCTCAAATGTACCAAGAAAAAAGCCTTTAAATTTTTGAAACTTTTAAAGTTGTATTTGATTGAGAATCCCACAATTGTTACAAATCGTGAAAATTATATTGACGATTTCACTGAAGATGAAGATATTGAGGATAGTTTTCCAGATTCATTGGAATCATCTGTAGAAACTTTGTTGTCAAAAGTGGCTGAAGATAAGAAAACGGAACTTATTAAAAAGACTTTATCACTCACAAAATTGGCATATTCTTGTTGGCTTCTTTCTGGTAGATCAAGAGAAGGTCTTATCATTGCTGCAGCATTTTTATGCTGGAAGTCAATGCTTGCTACTGTCAGGACTGTTACACTTACTAGATTCTGTGAAGAGTTTTCTTTGAATGTTAATAAAGCACGGTCTAGAGTTCCTGAATTGAAAAGTATGCTTCTAAAACTTGGTCAAAATATACCATCACTTACTGAGAACTATGTGACAGAAAAAAATCTTCACTTTCATCTAAATTACATCCTGGAAAATTCTGTAACCTTGCGCAATGACTTTTTAATGGATGAATTTACTGCAGATGGTATGAACCAGAAAGAATATGAACTTTACCGAGCTGAATTTCAAAAGCAGAAATCAAGTACAACTCCTGTTTCTGTTTATGATCCAAATATGAATGCATCAGATGTAGAAATATCAGATTCTGAAATTTCATCCTATATCAGATCTGATAAGCAAGTTCAATTTATAAAACAATTGCAAGAATCTAAGAAATCTAGTGAATCACCATTATAAATACAAATATTAACATTTTTTTCTTAAATTAATCACCTGATATGCTAAATTGTTATATATTTACATTTTGTACATAAAGTGTACTTGATTAGTAATGTAATGTGATATTTTGCAATGATTCATGTGCTTATTAAAAAATGCCCATTTTCTTTCAAACTTATTTGGTTTAATAAAACCTAAACCAAGACATACATTCAGTATTTTACAATTGTTTCATTATTTCTATTGAATAATTTTCTCATTTTGAGCTTGAAATTTATCATTGTATAATTATGTATTGTATATAATTTCTTTGCAGAAAATAAGTTACACTAAAATTTCATTTATTTTAAAAAAATTGTTATTTATTCAGGCAAGAAATTGCTTTAGTGACTGTTATGTTTCAAAATTTATATATTTTTTGATTTTATACTGATCTATTTTTTAATTTAAATTTGAATCTATCTATTAATTCATTATGTTTGTGATTTACAATTTTGTTTATGTCTTTCATACATAACATCCTTAATATATATATATATATATATATATATATATATATATTTATGAAAAATGTCTACATATTTGTAAGTATTGTTTTCTTATAAATTAAAATTGTTTAAATGATTTTGTGGATTCATTTGATACTAAAAAGGAAATTATGTATTCATATATCAATGTATTTAACTTCGTTTCTAAAGTTTTGAAGGTATTATATTTATTTCACTATATCTTTTGTAAAATACTAAATATTTAATTATATCTATTGAGTCATTTTTTTATTGTGAATATCAGTATAAAAGGACATTAATTTACAGACAGATCAGTATAAAAGGACATTAATTTATTTTTGCTTCAGAATGATTGTGGTAAGAATTTAAATTCTTGTTTCAATGTTATATGGAGTTTTGTATTAAAATATTATTACTCTAGTCATTTATCCAAGTAATATGAACCAAAATCTTTTTTATTATAAATATTCTAATCAACACTTGTAATATGCCAACATATGGCTGAGTGGTTAGCGTTCCTGGCTCCTGAGATATGGGTCCCGGGTTTGAATCTCAGTTTGGGAGTGGATGTTATTTTCTATTTCTCTGCCCTTTCTTCTGAGATGATATAGGAATGTGGCCCACCCTATAAAGGGGTTTGTGGTGGTATTATGTGGTTAATGCCATTTGCTTCTGTATCTTGGTTCACGGGTGCTCACTGGGTAACAATAAATGAGTAGCAGTTTCTGACCCTGTTGTGGCGAATGGTTAGTCACCCAAAATCGTTATTTACAGGGAGAAAAACACTTGTAATATTGTAAATATATTATTTTCATTGTTATGTCAAAAGACTGTTTTTTTTTTTCATTTCAAAAACAAAACATCCTTGTGACTTAAATTTCATTTGCTTTAAAAACTAAATTGTCTTTGTAAGGGTATTTATGCAGGATAAACATTCATTTAAATGTATCAAACACTTTACATTGAAACCAAAAGCAGTCTTTTTTTTTAAAAAAAATATTCAAGCAAAATATTTATTTATTAAAATAAAATTGGAGATATTCTGAAGTAAACAGTCTAAATGTCAAATGTAATTTATAGCAGTGTTTTCTAGTGTAATAAGCTGAATATAATTTTTAAAGTTCTCCTTTAAGTAAAACTATCAGTATTGTGTTTTTGATAAAGAGATTTTAGCATTCATATATCTCATGGTCTTATATTTAATCAAATTTTAAACATTTTCTCTGTCAGTTATTTTACCAATGAAATATTTAGCTATCCTAATATATAAAGCTTATTTTTTTAATTTTTGATAATATTTAATTATTTATTAAAATAGATTATTTTCTTACTAATAATTATTTTAGATATTTTTTGCGAAATCGATGCAAAATAATAAGAAACTCTCTTTAAATTTTAAAAACGAAATTTTGTGAGGAAAGAATGTAGATGATAATTCAAGATGTCTATATATCCCTTCACTACAGTTTCTAGCTAAGTTTTTCCTTAATTGAAATAATTCACTAAAAATTAATTTTTTCTTCATATTTTTAAAATATTCAATGGGACTATTTATTGCATATATAATAATATATTTTTACATTTTGCCCACAATTAAGTTTAAAAAAATATTGTCGCGATTCTTGAATTGCGCCAAAGCTGGATTTTGATTTATGAATTTTGCGTTTTAAGAGTAAAAATTTATGCCCATAGTGTTTATATTATATAAAGTACTATATATAATATTGAGTGGTATATCCAATTTAAAAATAAAAACGATTTTTGTATATTTTTAGCTGGCGTTTAAAAAATAAAAGTGTAACTCATTAAATGGTACAATTACTTATAACTTTCACAAGAAGCATTTTTATTTAAAGAAATTCTCTTAAAAAAAGACTATTTTTAAATTCCTATAAAATTTTAGTTTGAATACTTTTGAATTATTAAAAAAATTTTCTAACTCCATGCTGAATCCCTAATGTTCATTTTTAAATATGAACAAATGTTAAAATATACATTTGTCATACGATTTTGGATTTAAAAAAATGCAAAGTATCTAAAGAAAATATCAGTAAAAAAATACAATGAGAATTGCACGTATAATGCATTACAATTTTCATTTCTTAAGTTAACGCAATAATTTTGTTAATGACTTCCAAAAATTCTGTATGTTGACATAATTAAGGTTTTTATTATTGTATATTGTGAACTGTTTAATATTTTTGATTGGGGAGAAATAATATAGGCAGTTTAATATTCAATTTATTACTAATCAGTTCAAAGCCAAAGCAAGTGAAACGTCTAATCACACTATATGTTCTATCAAGTAATGTGTTTTCCAGTAGAATAATATTTCCAGTACAATACTTTTTTTAACAGTGGCTTCCCGATATTAATGTCTTTGATTAATGTACCAGAACTATCATTTCTCGAATGTGTTACCAGGCACATTCAATCAAGTATGAATGCTTCCCAATATGCTGACAAATTGCCTCAATTGTTTTATTTGTCATACAATTTAGCGCGGATGACCATCAGTGATTTAATGATATAATTGAATATTAACTTCTATATGTATATATAATCTGTAATTTGTAACAATATTTTTTACCAACCATCTGTTTATTTCAATATTTATTTCGGTTCATAGACCTGATTATAAAGTTAAAGAACCGAATTGTTCTTTGTTTTTGGGTGTTTTTTACTATTAGTTAGAAAAAAAGTACTTTTCCATTATAACCCAGTTTATGTTGCTAAAGAAGTAGCATATTTATTATGGAGAAGCGAAAATAATATAACGTAGAGATTTTTTAATGTCTCAAAATTTTACTTTAATATATTTTAATCGATTTTTTTAAACTAAGAAATGGTAAATAAGCTAAATGCTAAAGAAAGCTAAAGCTAGTTGATGCAAAAGTTTGCTTTGTGATAATTTTGGTCGAAGGAACATACGATTCTAAATCGGCAAAGGAAGAAAAAAAGGGGGAGGGGCTGAAATACAGCAAAATTTAATTTTATTTCTTTGAAGAAAAGGTATTACATTACACTTACGCAATCGATCACTGATTCGATTTCTGAACAGTTTCCATCAGAAATAAACATTTGCCTTCAAATAAGTTTTGTCATTAAATACTTTAATTATTTAGTTTATAAAATGCTTGTACTATTTTTAGGAGTTTCTGAAAACTTAAAACATTTTAAAATAAATTATATGCATGCAAATGAAATATCTTCGGTCGCCGTTGATTATCGTATCGTGGAAAAGTACCGAATTTAATTTCTAATTTGGCCATTGATGGTGGAATAATGGAGGTAAAATTTTATTTTTGTGTCAATCACTGAGAATATTCTAAAAATTCCAAAAAATTAAACTCGACACATTTTTTTAAAACTAGATGCTTACACGACACCATATTCGTTTGACACCTCCCTCTTTCGATGCCTACTCTCATCCCTTGTGAACTCTCAGTGTTTCAAAGGAACGCCTTGAATATGGCTATAAGAAGCATTTTGTTTCTCTCGATTCGAACTGTGAACTAATAGTCTTTTTTTTAATGATTTTTATTATTAAAAACTGAAAATATCCAATTATAAGTTCAATTCCGTAAAGGATTCCATTTTGATGCTCAAAGTGAAGTTACGATAATCAAAGTTTGCTAATAATAAAATGTTTTAAAAAGAAAATAAAGTTAGAGTAAGCTGATTTAGTTAAATTTAAGTTTTATTTTTAAATGCTTCAAAATGTTTAATTTATGTATCTTAAATCTTATCTAATATATTTCAGTAGTGTGACAATTTGAATTCATTAAGTTTTCCATCTATTAGGTAAATTTTGTTGTAAAGGAAGACAAACTTGGTTAGTTTTAGTGATATTGTATACATTTTAAATTATATGTTTAATTTTCCTAATTTTAGAATTATGATCTTATGAGTAAATCTTGTTTCATTTTATTTTTTTGTAAACTTTTTAGTTCAGATTCATTTTAAAAATTAAGTTTGAATTATCTAAATTTTAATTAAAGTATTGTTCTAATTTTTAATGCTTTACTATTTTTTATTTATCTTATTATTCTATGTAATGGGAATTAAAACTTTCATGATGTTCTTAAAATATATTTTTTAATTTTAATGTAATTTAATCACAAACATTGAATATATATTATTTCTTATAAGCTTCACCCTTCAATATATCGAATAAAATGCTAAACAATTGTTTGAAAATGAGAATTGGAGTAGAATTAACAAGAAAATTATAGTTCAACCGAAAATGTAGCTGTTGCAATACAAAGGACTCAAAATATTTCGAATTTCAGCGTCTACTTTACTATACCTTGATTGGTATATGGAAGAAACACTTAAAGATTAAAAAGATATATAATATAACATTAGCTTAAGTTACAAAAAATATTATCAATGAAATGACAGTATAAATATTAAGCGCTTTTCAGATCTAAACTTGCTGGCTGAGGGCCAGCTTCTGTTGAACAAAGAAAGATATATGTTGAGCTTTTCACACGCAAATCTGTCGTAGAGGATGTTTGGAAATTTACTGGACTTGAGAGCTAACTTGCAAGACTTCTGTTAAACAACGGAAGATAATAGTTGAGCTTTTCATATGCAAATATGTCGTAGAGGATGCTTGGAAGTCTACCAGATTTGAAAGCTAAACTTGCAAGACTTCTGTTGAACAACGGAATATGGATGTTGAGCTTTTCACATGCAAGTCTGCCGCAGAGGATTCTTGGAAGTATACCGGACTTCATACTTTACATCGCATGCGAATAGTGCTGTCGGATGACAATTTACTCAGTGAATATTAAACTAGCCTTAGATCATCGTGCTCCCTTTAAATGATATCCTAACATAAAGATTAGAAATACTTGTAGTATCTCATGAGCAAGGAATTTATTAAACTTGAATTTCAAGTTCTGAGAATCCACATTACATATTATAGGGCAACACCAATCAAACGATCATATTACCGTTCATCTGTAAGCTATCATGCCACAAATATTCTACAATGGATTGGTGCCTGAAGACTGATGGCTCAAAAATTTTTGGGGTAATTAAAACACTCCATGACTTTGTAACTAAATTTCTAACATAACTTGCTGCTCGTGAAAAAGCTCCATTTTCTGCATTTGTGCTATGTTATTAAGAACATTTTACTGTCCTAATTCTGGAATGCCTTATTTTTTTCAATACTTCTACACAATGTTACTTTGTTACAGATGTCTTTATAACCATTGAAGTTATCGCTTCATCGAAAAGGTACTAGCAAAAATGAAATACAGTTGGCAAAAAAAGTATTAGAACAGTAGGAAATTTTCAGTTATCAAGGTATAAAATGAAACATTTTTCATATAGTATTTATATTATGTAATACTTACTCATGGAGTAAGAAACAAGTATTTAGAATCAATAAAATTTAAAAAAATAAAAGAAGATTTGTGTGTGTGTGTGCATGCATTGCAAAAAAAGTATTAGAACATCAGACTTCAATATTGAATCAGGCAATAAAATAACTAAAAATTCAAACGTGATACTAATACTTGGTATGTAGTCCTTTAACTGAAATTACTACATCCAGACGTCTTTGCATAGATTCCACCAAATCTTTGGTGACACTTGATGACATGCTGGTCCATGCATCTTGCAAAGCTTGCTTTTCTTGTTATTGAGAATTTTCTCACTTTTTCATCTAATAGATGCCACAAATCTTCTATAGGATTCAGGTCTGGGGAAGTTACCAATTTTTGGGGAGCATTATATTTGGTTTTGTTGGCAGTATGTTTGGGGTCTTATCTTGTTGAAAAATGAATGTCTTCTCTAACGCTAATTTCTTTGCACTATCTTCCAAGTTATCTCAGAACACATCAATATATGACAAAGCTGTTATTTTATCATCAATGAAATGGAGATTTCCAACTCCATTGTAAGCCATACAGTCCTAGACCATGACATTCCCTCCTCTGTGCTTTATAGTTTTCTGTACATTTGGAGCCTGAAAAGCAGTTCCTATTGTCCAAACTGTGAGCACGTGTTTATGTTTGAAAATTTCAAATTTACTCTCGTCGGAGAAAATAACATTTTTCCAGAGAATTCTAATGATTTATTTTTATAAATTTTGACAAATTCTAGGCGTTTTTTCCCGTCGATTTCTGAAATAATGGGTTTTTCCCTTGGCCATCTTTCCTTTATACCAGCATTATGCAATACATTTCTGCTTGAGGTGTTATAACCTTTCTTGAAATTGATTCAATATTTGTGGGCAACATCCTTGCACTTCCGGTCGGATAGTGTAACCACTTGTCGTTTTTCTCTGACAGTTCGCTTGCTTGGTCTCCCTGATCTTGGCCTATTATCCACAACCTCAGTTTCTTTTTTAGAATGTTCTGAATTACACAAAGTGAAACATTCAACTTACTGGAAATTTCTCGAAATGTTTTGCCACTATTGTGCAGGTGAACGATTTGTTCTCTCTTCGCAAGTGAAATCTCTTATTTTGGGTGCCATGGCAGGAAAAGTCCACGTAAACTACTTTTCTACAAATTAGCAGTGAATGAGACAAGCGCCCTTGACATTGATAGGGTTGAAAGTTTAATGACGTCACCAGCGCTGTAATTTGCATGTTTCTGCTTCTGTTTTAATATTTTTCTGCTATGCAAATTTTGTTATTTTTATTTTAATAATATTGTAATTATTTAAATTTTATTTTTTAATTAGTTATAATCTTTTAAGAAAATTTTATCATTTATAAACTGATTATACGATTTATTTGATTTTACTAACTTGAAAACTACAAATTTCTCTTTGTTCTAATACTTTTTTTGCCAACTGCATGTTTAAGATGTTGCACACTTATCTTTGCCGATATTTTTTATCTCATAATCTTTTTTCTAGGAAAATAGTGAACAAAAATTATCTTTCTGGACTAAATTTATAAGCAATTGATATTTTCTATGCAATAATAAAACATCGAGAAATACACAGTGAAAGAGTTTTCAGAATTGTATAATCCAAACTGAGATTTCTAATTCTTCTATTATTCGAGTTCTGTATTTTATTTTTCTCGTAGACAGCCGTGATGATGATTGAATGATTAGCATCCTAGCCTATAACTTCGCAGTTTGTGAATTCGATTCACACTTCGATAATAAAAATTGCTCAAGTGATTAAAATATAGTCAATGAAAATGATTAAAATATAATCATTTTCCCACTGCCAATTTTAAGTAGCTGCTAATTTGCTTAAGCACTAACACCCAATCTTGTTGAAAATTATCAAAATTTTTTATTGTTAGATAACGTAATTTTATCACATAACGTATGCTTTAAAAGTGGAAATTGGAAAAAAATACCAAAAGTAGACTTTCGAAAACAGTTTCCAAGATTAAGAGCGATTCTTTTTTGATTATTGAGTTACTGAGGGAGAAATAATATCCTTTTCAACATTTTAGATGTGCAATAAACATGCCCAGTGGTTGACATAAAAATCGCGCAAATCTTCCACGCATAATTAAAACCGCGTGGGAACTAATTGAAGGTTATGACCTTGAATCGAAATCCTGAGAATTAAATTCGTGAGAATAACTTCTTATACACTTGGTATAATTCAATGGAATTGTTAAATGTCTAAGAAAAGTAAGTCACTAGTTTTTGTCATGAAGAATTGCAGATTTTTTATTTTGAATAATTGAAATCCAACTACATTCTTTTAATTACATCTGCTGAGGAAGAAAAAAGGAAATATGCTTTTTTTATTAATTATCTGAAAAAGACACACTAGGAAATTGGCTAGAACAAATGCTAGAAAAATCATCGGTATTCATAAGAATAATCGAAAGTATTTTATAGTGTAAGATACTTTCTACAATCTTATGAATACCGAACCAATGGCACGTTTGAAAATTTTGATGGCACGCACAAAAACAAAATTATTTTTTTATAAGTAATCTTTTTTGATGGTTGGTTGGATTTTTTGACGCAAGGCCCTATCTTTTTTGATAAAAATGAATTGAAAACTATTTATCTACACTCTTAAATTATAATTTATGATATAAATTTGTAGTACTGAATACCTATCTTAGAATGTTAACTAGAGCTGTCAAATTATTCATTTTATTATTAAAATATCGCATGAATTCTTTCGAAGTATATAAAGATGCGCATTAGATAAAACTTTTTGCGTATCCAGTTTCGCCTTCTAATGTTATTGCATGTTGTTGCCGTCGCAGTGCTCGAATCAGACGACCGACTGCATTAGTCATTTTTAGTAAACCGTCGTCTTTGAAACTTCAGTGACTTGCTAAAAAATATAACCGTTTATTGTAAATAGATATAGTGTTACTTTAAATATTTAACATATTATTTCATAGTTTGTGTATTCTGCATTCGTTTGCTAGAACATATTGCGTCACGACTGAAGTTTTAACCTGTAACAACCTTAAGGTATTAAAATTAACTAAACTTATAATTTATTTTGCTTATTTTTGAGAAATAAAATATTTTAATATTATGAGAAATTATTTTATCATTAAATCAGTATAAAATATAGAAATAATTATTAAAATTACCTTGAATTAATATACTATTTATTATTTTCTTGTGTTGGTAATATTTTTGGCACTTTAATATGTGACAAAATATGTTCTTGTAAGCGAATGTAGAATAAATTGTTGATTTTATAACAATATTATTAAAATATATATTTTTTAGAATTTTTTATTATGGCTAGTTCAATGAAGAAATCGAAATTATCCGAAACATGTAGTTGCAGAGAATTTCAAGCTTGGTAGACTGATAGATACGGTACGACTGATAAGGACAGTAAAGCAATTTGTGTTTTATGTTCTAAAACTGTAGTCTGTAGAATATCTTTAGTAAAACGGCATTATGAAACCAACCATAAATTTCTTCACTTAGTGTAGAAGAGTAAAAGGAGTATATATCACGTGCCTTAAAAAATAAAAATGCTCAAACTACTTATTTAATGAAATATATTGAAACTCAATCAAACACCACTGCTGCTAGTTATCAAGCTTCAAAAACTTTTGCTCAATATGCGAAACCTTTTAATGAAGGAATTTTTAGTAGGAAAGTATAATATTTTATGACATTGCGTGTGTGTCCCATAAGTAAATATCTCGCAGTTTTTATATTATCTTTTTTTATAATTCTAACTGTTTGCAAAGTATCTTATTTAATATGATACATTACAATTATCTACTAATCTTACATATTTCTGCCAACAAAGACCAATAATACATATAGACAATTATTTCATAATTTAGAGCCTCGGTGAAATGACGATGTCGACAGCTGAGTTGATATCCTCATCTCCAAATATTTAAATGACACTAGTCGAGAATATGAAGACTATAAGAATTGTTAAAGACTTTAGCTTTTCAGCTGGATAGATTTTCCTGGCTCAGTTATCGAATTCATTTCTTTTGGGTGCGGGAGAGAAAAACATTTTTTTCTCATTAGTTTGGCTACACACAAGTTCTTTTATCAATCTAATCTTCAAAAATTGAAAATAAGCTCTTATTATTATTCACTTTCGTCAATCTGGTTTATCTTATGCTCTTTTATCAATCTAGTCTCCATCAATTGAAAATAAGCTCTTGTAATCAAATCATGAAACATTTGGAAATATTTAAAAAAAATTTATATAAAATTATTCATCTGCAACACAATATGTTATTTTTAAAATATGACATTTTCTGTGAATATAAATTTAGAATTTCCTTCCTAAAATTTCCTTTGATAAAAACTTTACTAATTTGAGATATTATTTAACAAATTGAAGGATTTATTAGCATTATATAATAAAATATTTTTTTAAATTTCACCATCTGTGTAAATTCAAGTTTTTCAAGCAACTAAATGTTCCGAGATTTTAACGTTTAAAAATTAGTGAGAATTAAGCAGGATTTATGCAAACGATTTGTGGGCTTCTTCGTCTGTGACCGTTACGCTGGGACATTTCGAGAATCGTCTGTCATCTCTCTTGTCGCTTGTCTGGAAAGAATTATTTGTCTAAATTCACACCCAAGGAAATGGAAGAACATTTCTGCTCCTTGCGCATTTTTGTCACTTCTCAAGCGACCACATTGTGAAATGTGGATTACCACGTGACGCTTTTCCCTTGGATGACGTATTTTAAACATGTCTCTCCTTTATATATGGTTTTTCCCTAATAGAAGCTGAACAAAGGCATATTTAACCATATCCTAACATTTACTGCTCTTCTAAACCGGATTAGAAAGGTAAGAAAGATTTAAATAGAATGGTTTTAACATGATACATTATTGAATTACCTCAGATATTTTATGAATGTTAATATTTATTTATTAAATTCTTCAAATTTTTAGAAGTGCCCCAATACTTGAAGCAATATTTTACATATAGTAAGCAATTCAAACTAACTTTAAAATAAATATTATACTTTCAGTTTATAGTATGTGCATGCCCTTTATACAATGATAAAGACGTCAGACTTTTACCACTGGATGATTCACCAAATTATATCATTTCATCCCTTTCATCGTTTGGTTTTTATAACCACGCCAATATTTAAGGAAAACTTTTACCTAAAATTTACTGCCAGCTATTCAGAGTAATTTTAGAATAAGAATTATGTCTTTGATTCGTCGTATTTGCATCCCTTTTATATGGTGGCATACGCAACAGACTAATGCTGGATGATTTACTAAATTATATCATTTTCTGCCATCAACAATTTTATCTCATTTTATGAATATGCTTGTAATTAAACATAAATCTTTGTTATTAATGAAAAAATTGTTGGAAATTTGGACACGAGAAAACTTATGGGGAAACAGTAAAAATTTTGGAGATTGAAAAACTTTGATAATATGAAGTTTTTTGGGAAAAAATTGACTAATTTTCTTTTTTAATGCATATTTCAATAAATTGCTCTTTATTTAGACTAAATAATTGAGAATTATTTTATGACAATAATTTAGATCAAAATGGAAAACAGTATGAAAAATAATTTCTACATATATAAGCTATTTTTTCTATAATTAATTTAATCTTCGCTAATGATTAAATTAACTATGAATATTTAAGAAAACAGTTATTTATATAATGTAGAAAATTATTTAAGAAATTATTTTTTCTAATCATCTGCAGTTACAGTTTATTTCATGATAAGTTGTTTATTCATTTTTTAATTACAGTAAGCAGTTCTTGGAAGTTTAACCACATTTTGCCATTTTCCTCCATCCATCATTTGGTCTCTTAATTCTTGTCAGCAGTAATAATTTAGATATGTTGTTTCCTTGGAATCAATTAGAATTAAGTTTAGAATTAATATTATGTAGCTTACGTTTTGTATATGAATTCTATTTTCAACTACCATGATAGAGGGGACAATATATAATTTTTTATGATTTACTGAATCATTTCTTTTTTTTCATGATTGTTAATCTTAATTTATGATCATGGTATTTCAGGCATCCTTTTATACTGTAATCAGTTAAAAAGTTGTGAGAAAAAAGACTTGAATAAGAGTTTTCTTTATAATTTTTTATGCCTATTTTAAATAAATTGATATTTTTTCTATATACAATAAAAAAGTTGAAATAATTTTAAATAAATCGAACCAAAATTCAAATCTTTTTTTATTAAAATACAATAACGATTCCTCAGGTAGCAATAGTTTGATATTTAGAAAAATAGACAATTAAACAAAAAAAATAAATAAATAAATAAAAATAAAAAATTGCAAATATATTTTGCGACAGTTAATCAGAACGTAATAAAAAAATGTTAAAATAATTTTTTTATATAAGTATTTTTAATTAACATTATTTTCGAATCAATATCTATAAAAATTTGATTTGTAATCAATTAGTAGTTGTTGAATGATTTATGATTTTCTTTTAATCATTCACATTTTATCCTTATTTTATGATTATTGTAGTATTTTAGGCCCAACTTTTGAACTTTTAATCTTTGTAAACAATTTTAGCGCTGCCATTTTCTTTTGTAACTACAATGATTGATACGAGAGTCTACAAATGTCAAATGATACACCAAATTATGAAATTCTTTTTAATTTTATTTTTATGGTCATTGAGCTAATTGAAAATATAATTTACACTGAAATTATTTTAAAATATACCATCATTCAGTGGTAGATTTATAATCATTATTAGCAAGAATTCCCTACCTGTAATGACTGTATGACTATCAAAATTAATGGAATTAGTTAACAAAATATATCATAGATTTCACCTACTATTTTATCTAATTGATCATGACATATACTTAAGTTTATATTTTGACATTGTAAAAAACAGATTTTGGAATTTGTAATGTATGAGATCTGATTTTTTTTGTACTAATTAAAAAAGAAATTGCAGTATGAATAAACGTTAGAAACGCAAAACATTTTAGAAAAATAAACTTCATGAGCAGAAAAAAATTAAACCAGTTACATACACAAGAAAATTCCTAAATTGGAGTATTTTCTATCTTTTAGAAATTAATATTTTATAAGATTTTATTTAAAATTTTTTTAATGTCGTGATAAATTTCCAATTCATTGTGAAATTAAAATTTGTGATAAAGTTTTCGCTATAACATTTAAATATTATAAAGTAGTTTAAACAAGGTGTACAATCTAATGCATCAGACATGTGGTTGAAAAAATTGATATTCTATTTGCTGAAAACTGCTTGATGAAAAGTGATCAAGAAAAGGTCATTTTTTATTTTTTTAATGCTTGAAGAACCTTTATTTACAAATTACATATATTGAAGTACATATGTTTTAAATTATCATCTTACTCCATCATACGTTCTCTTTATATAGAGAAGAGTGGCTCAAGTAAACGACCGCAATCATCATTTTCAAATTAAAATTTATTTGTCAAGAAAGTTAAAAATTTCTTTTGAACATGATTTTCGAGAATTTAAACATTATTTCTATGTAGAGGTATTTTATTTTTCGGTAAATAATAACTGACATTATTTATTTAGAATGGCAAGAAAAGGGAAAAATAATGCAGCAACTGAACATCTTAATAAAAACATGTGCAAACGTGTGCTGATATCATTAAGAATTATCCAAAAACATTTATTTTGATTGTTTCCCCAATTAATGGGATTTAATTGAAAAGGATATTGGAATTAATATTTAAATTATTTTTATAAATAAGCACTTTCTTAAAGAAAGCATTTTGCAAACAGTTGAAATCATATGTAAGTAGTTACTATTTTTGCTACTGAAAGTAATCTCTTTATCCATATATCTTCTTCAAGAAAAAAATAAATTAAACTTTTGATTTGATCAATGCACAAAATGGTGAAATGATATTTACAGATGTATGCTATAACAAAAAGCATCTGTTCCTTCAAATAGTAATAATATTATTACGGAACAGATCCGATCGATTCCATCATTAGCTAAATCGAATAAATAAAATTCAGAATTTATATGTATATATTAGATTTATATAACAGCACAGTTAAAATTAAGTTCTAATCCTCTCAAAATATTAAATATCATCTTATTGCGCTTGTAATGTTTCATGCTATATTAATCTCTACTCTCAGCTAGTTAATTCATATCTTTAAACTTTTAATTTGTATCTGAAGGCCAAAATGTTTGATTCGTAATTTGAAGAGTGATTCAAAATACATTTAAAAATGCACTTCTAGCTAAATTAACTTTTATGTGATAAAAGTAATTATATACCAACAATCAATTCGTGTTTATTATGATGTAAATACATAAATTAAACGAAATAAAGTTTAAGTTCAAATAATGTTAGATACCATAAATGTCTATTTAACGCACATCCTAAAGTTGTTGAATAAGAAATCATTCTACAAAACAAAGACGTTAAGAAAAATAAAGGATCATGTTATTGACAAAAATGAATCATATTTCTATGGTATTTTGAATCCACTTCACATTTTTCCTTTATAGAAGAAGAGTTATTGAGAGAAACACATTAGATATGTTTTCAACAAGATCTAAATACGGTAGTAAAACTGTTCATAAAGACTATAACAAATCAGAAAACCAATCGTTGTAAATTGAAGAAAACTTTCTTTTTTTTTTCGAAAATGAGATTTTTTTTTCTAATAGTTATATTTATTTTTTTCGCATTTTCTTGCTTCATTATCAAAAACAAATTTTAATGTGTTCTTTGTTTTTCCAAAAACGCAGAAATATCTCTGTCGTGATGAAAAGGCCTACGTCTATTTAAAATTCCATAGCATTCATACAGTGTTCTTTTATAGCGGCCTCAAAAGAATTTGCTTAAATAAACAGTGATTGCGATGTTAGTTGGCGTCCTTATCTTGTTATCTTATAATTGTGTGTGTTATTGTATTTTTTTATAAGTTATCTAGGGTTGGCAGACCAAGGATTATAACACTCCACAATACATCGAAGAGTTTGGGGGGACTATAAAAGAAAAGTACTAACATTTCTATTAAGTTGTTGGCATCTGAAACCTCACCATAGTTTAGTGATAGGACTGTACGCAAAATTTCAGGTTTCAGATACAAACCTAACCATTGGTAAATAACGTGCTGAAAATACAGGGAGATCGATATTTCTTTCCTCTTTTATGATTTATGTATGATGGGGTTAGTGCTTGAAAGTTTTTTTAAGATTTTTATTGATGAATTATTTAAAAGCTTTGAGATATATATTGAATTGAAGGAAAGTTTTGAATTTATACCGATTACTTTTAACAGCCACGAGGGCCTGGTTGGTAGGATATATTTCTCATTATTGAAAGGAAGTAAGTTCGAATCCCGACTGAAATGAAGATCCGTCATGTTCACTAAATATGGCTGCACACGTTAAATATGTTGTGTCGTAATGTTTTATAAAGTGAAATCATAATTCTGAGGATAGCTCTTCAAGTTACAAAGGGCTCTCTGCTGGGTCCGTGCTTCTAAATTAAGGAGAATCCCACACATGGCTGCTTACCACTTACTGGTGCAGCCTAACTCTGAGCTTGGTACAGGGAAATATGCTGGTGCAACAACTCGATTTAATCATTTTTTGTATATTTAAATTAAATATTTAAAGCTTTCAATTGGAGAAAATAAATGTCTCAAAAGTATGCGTGTTTCTTATTCGATTTTTATTTATATTAATTTTGATTCCCAGTATATAAAATTATCTTCCCCTAGCTACATTGAGGTGAAGGGTAAAGCGAAAGACTTTACCTTCAGACTTCAAAGACAGGAAATGCTTTTGTAATTGAGGTAAAATATTCAGTTAATAAATTCTTATATCATAAGCTTCAGTCTCGAGTGTCTTGAAGCGTGGCAAAAAGCTCCTCGTACTTTCACTTATTCTTGTTTCTTGAGAACGTATGAGAGAGATCTTACGAGCTCGCGCTAGATTCAATTTGGCCTCATAAAAATTCAAATATTATTGCACTATATACATAGTTACAAATACATAGGCTAGTGTTTGCCTATCAAATAATTTTATGCATAATACTTGAAGAAAACATACCTGGAATCTTAGTAGCATCTCTCGAATGTCTTCAGGATTTATTATTATTTGCTTATAATAATTTGTTCATATTTCCTTGAGCCAGAAATCTAGGATTTTTCATAAGTTATAAAATATTAAATTTATTTCAGATAATTTTTCTTTGTTACTGAAATAAAAGTATAAAAAATATTGATAATTGGTTATTAATATACCTGTATGCTATAAAATTTTAGTAGAGTGTAAATAGGATGTAACTTTTTTTTTTCTAGAATATGCTTTACTTTATTAAGTAAAATACACATTAAATCTAAAGAAGACATTTTTAAATACGCACACTAAAGTCATATATATATATATAGCTCTATTAATTTAGGAATGCAGGATTTCCTTAATTTTGGAACGCCGTACACAAATAAAAATATTTCTAAATGCAACTAATAACATCCTACCTAATTTCCCTAATTTTGGAACGCAGAGAGTTATAATTTCAAAGAAAGTTATATCGCGAAATATAGGAAAGTAGCTATGAGAAATAAAATAATCAAATGTTATAACAGATATTTTATGTGCACAGACATCGATTAATTTATATGCAAGTTCCAATACAGTTAAACCCTGAAATCTTCAGATATAAGAAAATAGGTGTTACAACGTGCATTTATTGTTATCGTTCAATTTATGCGTTGCAAATCTGCAAATCATACTAATATTTTGCCTAAAGACAGAAATTTTTTTTCCTGACAACTTGCATTACGTAAAAGCGTTGAAACTAGAGCACAAACTAGTGCATATTGTTAGAATTCCTTTTTTTTACGTGTCCCAGTGGTAACTATAGAGAAATCCAAAAGGATAGAACTGGCAGATATGGCATAAATAATTCACTTGGTGATATTTGGAGACAAAGTTAACGACATCTCCTGAAAGTTCTACATCTTTAATAGAGATATTCAGAAAAATGGAATTTTTTCGATGCCTAGTTTAGAATTTTTGGATTTTCACCGAACTTTTGTAAAATCCATAAATACGTATTCATTTTAACACTGTTTTCATCAAGAGATTTTACAGTAATCTTTCACCCTAAACTGTATTGAGACTGTCAGTAAGCGTCATTTAACACTAGTCCCTTTGCACTCAATCGCAATTTTCAACAATCCACCTTCTACAGTTTGTATAAGATTTTGAGATCAACAGTGTACACACTATTAATTTACATTCATAAAAACCATTCTATTGAATTATGCTTTGGATTTTTCAGTTTGAGATTTTTCATCCTATTGTCCCAAAAAAAATTGTTTTTGTATCTTTGCAAAATAATTTACCTGCTAGGAGATCTGGAAAATGCTCTTCAATTCTAATTCACTTTGGATTGAAGCTCTTCTGATTTCAATGAAATTTTTATGATAAAAGAACTACTTTGCTTGTTTTGAATAATTAAGTTTCTTTTCTTCAGATATTCTCTCCCTCAGCTCCATCTAGACTTGTGGCACTGTCAATAGCATTGTAAAACCTCTACATTATTGGTGACACTTTACACGCAATGCCTAAAATACAAAGGAAACCTTATTATGAAAAATTTTTAACAATTCTATCTGAGAAACTAATAAATAGTGACTACTATTAGAAATATTAAATGTATGTTAACATCATTAGAATTTGCTGTACAATATAAACATTTTATGCACATAAATATATTCTATCTACTTAAACATTGTTATTTTGTACATGACTATCATAACATATATTCGATAGATAAAACATGTGGATGCTCTTATAAACATCCAGTCTTAAAAATGAAGGCATTTTCAATATTTGAATTATACAATTTGGATGAATGTATTTCTCAATATTACTTCTTATAAAACGTAACTTTTTATACAGTAATCTTCAGAAATAAATTCATCTAATTTGAATGGAAAAAACCCAGCTTGTATGAAAAACATTTCTTCAAGTTTTACATTATTACGAGTACTTTATATGCTCTTTTCATATTATGCAATAAATATCTATGCAGTAGTAAAATGCGACTAATGTACGTCCAAACATGTTCCCCTTATTTATGTTTACTATATAATCCTAGAATTCAATCAATGTTGTCGACATAGATGGGACATGAATATCTTCCACATATACTTGAAGCAAAAAATTTCAACCTGTAAAGTCAAAAGATGCTAAATGCAATGCACAAAATACTTTCTACTATCTGTTGACAACTCAACATTTTGCAAATATCTTTTACTTTGGTATGTAGTGAATCCACAATAACAAAAAGAAAACTTAGCAATATCTTTTCATTACTTATAACTACTGCAAAAATATAATTATCATATAATTACGGTAATATCAAATATATATGGCAATATTATGTTTATTATCATTTAATTGTAACTGTAAGACTCAAAAGCTGGTCAATCACTTGTCCTGTATTTGTATATTTATTACCATTAAGGTATGCATTTACGTAGTAACAAAGTTAAAACTTATTATTTTGAAATAGGTCTTCAGATACGAAAAATGAAGAAATCCAAATTAATCTCCCCGGATGTTTCCTTTGTACTTCTGTTGATTTTAGTATGCTTGACACTTCAAGTAAAGGCCATCTGCTTCGGGGAAACATGCGACTCTATGCCTAACATTAGAAGACTCTGCTGTAACATCCTAGGGACCTGTTGCTCAGCTCTAAAGGAGGATTACAACGAAAACTGCGTAAAGGTATAATTAGTACGCTAAACACTAATGGAATTATTAAGTGTTTATTATACCGATGATTTAAGCACTTCATTGTGGGCATATATCTTAAAATATTCCCCTAACTTTTACTAACTAGGAACCTTCTTCAATATCAATTAGGAATATTCATTAAATGTATAAATATATGGAATAGATTCAGGTTATATTGTTAACGAAGAATAATTTTTGTTTAATTACGACTCACACTGAGTGAAAACAAAAAAATATTGATTTGTTGTTAAATATTTTTTTTTCCGATATAAACATATTTTAGTATATTGTGTGCGTATGATCTTTTCAAATTTCGTTTAAGAAATTATGATTAATTTTGGTTATTAGACTTATATTAATTTATATAAAATTTTATTAAAAAATTATCTTGAGGTAGATTATTGCGCTTGGAATGTACTACAAGCTGCTTATGCGCAGGTAATTCCTTTGTACTCTTTCAATACTATCGGCTAAAGAGATTAACCTTGAGTTCAAATCTTTCTGCTCATATCAAACTAGCTGAGAAATTGTATCCTTAAGAACTTTGAAAATTTATCTCAGAATGAGAAAGTGGGTGAAGGTTTTCACCAGATCTAGTATAGAATTCATTACCTCTCGTTCATGAGAACAAAGCTTTCTTCATTTGGTTTTTAACACTTGTGGTGATTAGGTTAAGCTTCATGTAAGGCGTATATTAAAATTGCCTTTAAACAGCATTTAGTAGTTAATTTGTTCATTATGTAGTGTCAAACTTTCATATAAGCAATCACTATTTTTACCATTATCAATGGAATTCTTCTTGACAGGAAAGTGTGTCATGTTTATTGAATCAAGTTCCACCATTTTCAAGAGCCTTGTAATTTTGGGTTAAGATTAAGTGGTGAGGTAGACATCAGAGTTTGACACTGCATAGTGGATAGCTTAACGGCCTAATTTGGTGCCAAAGCTTCATTGTCAATCATTTTAATTTTTAGTGCATAATTTGCGTTCAGGAAAGAGTTTTCATCTATAGTGGACCCCATTCACGTATCGCAAAAGAGGAAACCCATAAAATTTCAACCACCCATCCCATAGACGTAAATGCAGAAGGTAGAGGCACAACATCCGTTCCTAGGTGTTCAATAATGCTTGGGTGAAATCGAACTTGAGACTTTACGTTTTATCTTGCCACCAAGCCACAGTGAGCTCTGGCATCTTAGCTTGATATCCTCACGAGGCAGAATTGGAAATAAGCAATTTGAATGTTTAACTTTCAGAGAATTTCTTGTATAGTTATATCTGATTGTGCTAAAGATTAGTTTAGTTTGATATAATTAGTTTATAATTCTGAGGTCATTTTTTAAACCAAAGGATAATCGCACTGGGGAGCTACAATTTAAAGTGAGTTCCATTCATTACAAACATTACCGCCCGATGTGGGAATTGAATCCATAAACACTTGAACTAAAGGTCAAGGCACTAATCATTAATCTGTCAGCTTTGCGATTGAGTTAAAGAAAGACCAAATTAATTAAATTAATCTCCTAATCATAATCCTAATGATAGCAAAGTTAAGCTATTGATAGCATGTGAAAGGAATAAATGAGTCATCATAAACATTTTTTTCTCTTTCTTTTTTGCACTAGAATCTGTTGAGCATTTTCGGTGTTTCCTCCCTTGTGATCGTGAATATTACTACTAAAATCCTGCAATCAGTTTTCAGGTTTTTCTGTTATCAATTATACAATGTCAACTATATTATGTTTCTTGTTAAAAAGGAAAGTAGAATAGAAGTCTCATGAATAAAATAAGAATAAGAATAGAAATAAGAATCTAAATAGAGGTAAACATAAATCATTTTTTTGCATTATTCTATTCGCAAACTGTATGTGCCTAGGAAGGGGCAATGTTTTTCTAACTTCATTAAGAACCGTAATACCCTAGAGTGGTAAGATATGTCAGGAAGATAGCAGGTTTGATACCGAATCCCTCGAGTTTGATATCGTTGTGTTAGGAGGTTTATACATTTTGGAAGGCATATAATTTTCTGCCAACATAACATGGAAAAAAGACGCGAAACTCAGATGTTAACTTCGTCACTTGATGATGGCTAAAAGTTATGAGACGGTTGGCTGTGTTTAGCGTCTTCGATCGTTAGAAGCAGGCAGTCACAGCAATATACCACAATAATTTAACATGACTTTCATTTCTTAAAACTAGTCATTGTTTTCCCTAATTTTGTAATTAAAGTGTAAGGTATTTCTTTACAGCCCTGACATTTGCTTCTGACAGTAAACTAAAAACATTTATAGGGAAAGATTTATTACATAACAGACAGCAGATATGCAGAAAAGAAGTTTTTTTACGATTCTAAACTCTGAAAGTGATTTTAACTTTTTTAATGCTTTAATAATTTAATCCCTAACATTTTATGATAAGGTAAAAAATTAAAATTTTTATTTATTTATACTTTTTAAGCCGTTAAAATAAGAATTTACAATTTCATTCACATAGCATTATTATTTAAATTGTAAAATATTAAATTTAAATCATGCTCACGTTAGCTAATACTTTCATCATTGTTTTACAATCTAATTTTAGATCCAGTAATTTTGGTTGTTTTTAAAAGAACCACATGAATGACGCAAAACTGACGAATATATCATGAATCGAAAAGTGTTTTAAAAGCTAAAATAAAGGTATGAAAAATTGAAAAGTCATTCAGAGCAAAAGCTTAGTCCATCTAGAAATTAATTATTGATATAGAGATATAATATTTAATTTTTTTATGTTAGGTTTTTTATAAGGTTTTTATTAACAGATTGTATAAAATATAACAAACTAGGAAATTGGTGATTCCTCCAGCAGTGAATAACGCGATCAATGGCACAGATGCCGTATAATCCATTCTGAATTCTTTTGGCGATGAAGAAATATTGTCAAGATGACGAATTGTGATGTCAGTGATGACGTGAATATTAGGGTTACAAAAGTAGAATTTTCTTCACATAATTCTTATAGGTCTCCATATCGATGATGTAATAAAAACAAGGTTGCAATAGATAAGAAAATGCACCAAAATTGTCATTAAACTCAGAATTTGGCATCCTGGATTATAAAGCATCTGTGCCCGATAAAATATCAAAAATAAAAATTTTCGATTCTCAAATTAAGGCCAGTTATAAAATTGTAGATATTAGTATAAATGTATATACCAAATGTAAAAAAGTAGCCTCGATTCTAATTATATTCGATAATCAGGAATCTACTATACTATATAAAAGGAAAAATAAATAAAAATACATATATATTCAAGTAATTAACTTTCATAATTTTACACCAATTAGAACATGATATTTGTATTTAACTTTATGTAAAATCCAAAAACCTTATGTGCGTTTCTTTTCGTTTTTCTTTTATAAATGTATTTTTATCTTTTACAGGTAGTAATGGCAACATCTTGAAAAATGCTGTTTAATATCTCAGGGATCAGTGTGTCTTTTTATATAACTCCCATAACAATCTTTGTCATCTGCGTTCTGCATTTGTGTCATTTTGTAAGAAATTCTATGAAAATAAATACTTTCTTTTTGTCATGTTAAATCTTACTTAATTTGACTTTGTTTTAGCTGAAAAATTCTTAATATACACATATCTTATAATATTTGAATACATAATATAGAAATATCGTATCTGCAATTAATATGCCTAATTTTATTGCTATTATTTATAAAAAATTAGTTTTTATACTTCTAAAATAATTAATTCATAGTTTTCTAAAATATTATGGATTAATTATTCTAGAAATATAGTGTAAATTTATTCAAAATTAATTATTATAAAATTTTTACCAATTGTCTTAAATGTTAAAAATATTTTCCATAACTACATTAATTTCTAGATACAATTGGAGATATATTTCTTTTTATGAAAACAAAAAGTTATGAAAAGTATATTTACGCATTTTACTTATAACATCAACCTGTACTATTTTTTCAATAGTTTTGTAATTTTAAGAATTAACTTCGAATTATATGTTATTTTTTCCTCTCTAAAACACATGCAACATTTTTAATATAACCACTCAGAACTTTTATCAATTACAAGAGTAATTTTATTGAAATGGAAAATTCCAAATTAATATTGCAAGTGATTTCTACTAGAATGGATAATAAAATAAATTAAAAAAATTTATATCTTAAAATTGCAATATAGACACACTTTAAAAGCTTTCACAGTCCCCTAAATTTTGAATACTATCAGCTACGGTTATGAAAAAAGTGTAGAGATATCAAGCGATATACAGAATCGGTAATGCACTACAATGTTCTTAAAGTGAAATTCCAAAATTCTCTGTCCATTCTCAAACACTAAACAATATCCTTGCAATAAAATCAATCACAAAGTTCTATAGAGCCATTGGACCAAAAGACACTTGCGCACTAACAGACTAAGAGGTAGAAGACATGCAATTTTTCATTACACACGTTTCTTGGCACAATAGAGAGCAAGTTGCAACCTCTATTAAGCCAAGAAACCCGTCAGAAAGGAACTATTTTCAGAGATATTGGCGCATTAATTTTGGCATAAGGTAAAATGTTAAATTAAATTAAATTATTGCAATACATTTTTGCCTGCCTTCTACTACTGACCAAAGCCACTAAATACAGATCAGTCTTTTTATAAGATCTAATCATGGTCAAATGATCGTGATGATCTGTCCTTTCCTCTTCATATCACGCTAACGAAGAAACAGTGCACTCTACAGAACTTTCCAGGTATTGAGGTCTTTTCAACATGACGTTTTTGGTTATGTTTGGCAGAAACCTGATTCAAGAATGACGCCATTCTATATGAGACCACAACGGTCCCGAATGAAGAACCATTTCAAATAAACAGACGTGATATTGACATCTTCACTAACGGATGTTTGCTTTTTTGAGGTTACATTAAGTATGTTATGATATTATGTGAAATTTTCGGATTGTATTTAACTTGTTTAAACAAGACTTGAGTTTTAGATAAAATAAATATTAAATATTTTTTTACATTTTACTAGAAAGGCTTATTTTTTAAGTATGCACATATATTCGAACGAATATAAAGTTCATTCTAGTATTAAAGATGTGTATGGAGACTGAAATAGAGCATATTGTGCACTATGCTCAATGATAACTAGCTGTCACCTTCAGTCATTTTCAAATTTACTGAGCTGCTCTGTAGAGTTAAGGTCGTTAAAGATAAGAGGGTAAGACAAAATTTTACTTATAGCTATTTCTTATTTACCCTGAATACTAGAGCTTGCTTGTGCTGCATTAGAATAGTATTCACAACATTGTAAAGTCCGGAAAAGTATACATTTTTTAAAGAACTAACTCAGATAATTTAAAATATATAAAAGCGCATTTCTATTTTTAAAGTAAAGTATAAAATACTGTCAACATTATTTAGAAGAAGTTTATTTCATTTACGACGGATATTTTCATTAAGCAATTTTAAAAACTCCAGTAAAAACTTTTGAACTTGAAAAGAAAACAACTAGACGAACTAAATAAAATACAAAAACATTTTATTTCATAATAATTCAAAAATCAATATTATTGACGAATCACAGTAAAGTTTACAAGCTGTAAGTTGAGCGAAAACCTGTTAATTTATTTGCAATACTGTTGTTTGAAATAAAAGCTTTTTTATATAAAATGATTTTAGTTTAAAACCTTTTATCCAAGTTTAAAAAAACTTAAAAAATATAAGAAATGATAAATTCCTGAAATAAAATGAAGACTATTAAAGTTTAAAATAAGAAAATTATTTTATGAATACTAAGCTCAGGTGGAAAGCGAATTACTCTGGCCTCCGATTCTACGGTTTGTAGGTTTGAATCTCACTTTGAGCATGAATATTTTAAGTGGAGTTGTTCGGAATCTACTTTAAACTATAGGTCTTGGTGTAATAAGCCCCGTTTGCGAAAAAGGAACATTTAGTGACCAAAAAAGTAAAACTTAAAAATACTATGCATTAGAATTAATCTATATTTTTATACGTTAAATATAATAAAGAAAAAGACTAATGTATTACAATGTACAGTTTTAAGCAAAAATCATCAATAGTTGAGTACAGCAAAAAAGAGAATAAAAAATTAAATAAAATGCGTGGTAAAAATATCCATAATATTTTTGTATTGCACCCAGAAAATTTTCATTTCTAGTTCAGTGAAAGATTATAACAAATAATTTACAACTTTAGTGGAAGCTATTTGGACTATTGACATCAAGATTATTCGTAGATTAATTTCCGTGTGCATTTTTATTTTATATTCTCTTTTCAAAAATAAATTTGTTAATCCGGGAAAAAAACTATCTTAATGCACAAAAATATGATCTACAAATCAAACAAATTACACGGATGAAGGGAAAGCAAATGATAGAAGTTAAAAAGAGAGGCTCATATTGTATGCAAACAAGATTTACTTCCATTCAACTGTATTGTTTAATTTTAAAATACCTTCCTTAAAATATTTAAAAAAAGATATCAATACTATATTTGGCAACATTCGAATATTCAGGGGTATGTGAGGAGAGAATGTAAATACATTGTCTCATACAGAATGATTTATTAGTCATATTAAGAAATTTGTAAGTTAGTAATCACAGGAGTTAATCGTGACCCAGTCGTTTGGTAACATTATTCGAGTTGAAAGTTCTTGGCTTCGATCCCAGCGACTGTTTAAAATCGGAGATGAGAGTGTCCATTTCTTTCATCTCTGTTTAGCTCCATATCTAACCAGTAGTTGCCATTCTAGCTGACAGGGAAGCAACTGTTTTTACTAATTTTATACCTCTGTAAACACTCAAACTGCTTGGAATTTTAATCGTTTTGTCATATGACATACTTTTTATATAGAATAAGTATCTTATTTTATTTACTTTCCTTAAAAGTGATGTAATTATAATGGCCAACATTGTGTATTTATGAACAATTATTATAAGAACTGGTCTCGTATAATAAATTGTGAAACATAATATAAAAGACAAAAATTTTTAATGTTCTGTTGTCTTTGTAAAATCTTTTGGCAAAAAAGAGATTTGCTTTCTTGGTTAAAAATTTATATGCAAAAGCAATATTATATTCAACACAAATGAAAATCTCAACTAATATCTGTTTCATGTTGTATATTTTTTAATTTAGAAAATATTGAACGTTCGTCGTACAAATGTACAGACGACAGTAAATAAAGATTTTTCAAAATTTATTTTACAATAAATAAAAACCAGTAAAGGAAAAAAAAGTGCGTTTTTTTAATATGTGAGCAAGCAAATGATTTTTTGTTGGAAGAAAATAAATTAGCTGGTTTGAAGAATTTAAAATATTAAATATTTTTAATAATTGCTCAAAATCACATTTCGCAAAATATTTCAAGTTATCTAATTCCAAATGATTTTCTAACAATGCCATACTATGAAAAAATCAAAATTGTTTCGATAAGTTTTGGTGGTTATTAATTTTACTTTTTTGACATGTGTGTGTGAAGGCTTTTTTAATTAACTCATAAAATAAACCGATCATTGACAATGTATTGGGAATTATTACAAAACTGAACACACAGAGCAACTGCATATAAATGAAACCATTTGAACAACGAAAATAAAGTATTGTTTTCAAATTTAAATGGTAATATAAATTAACCTCTTATGTAAAAATATGAGATAACTTAAAAAATTTATATGCTGAAATATTCTGAAAATTTCATTAAAAAAATTCTAATCTATAAATACTTATTGAAATTTTGTACTAAACATAACTATTTATCAACACAAGCACAAAACAAATACTTATATTATGGAACAGATACTACAAAATATACTACCCAAAAATTATTATTGTTGAAAGTCATATTCAATCAAGTCAAAGATGATCGGTTTGTTGAAAATGAAATGAAATATCAACCTTGATCCAAAAGTTCCCTGTTCTCAATATATTAGTAACGATAAGGTCTACATAGTGTTTAGTCTGAAATCAGTATCCTCTACCGATATCATATCCGGAATAGATAAAATTATTAACAATAATTATTATTAATAATTACATCATGAAGAATGATACATTATTCTTCTAAGCGTGTTTTTCAGCACTTATATGATTCAACTCTAGGTCAAAAGTAGACCTCACCATACTAATTAAGGCTTCCATATAAATCATCGTTACAATGCATGAAATAGGCAAGAATAAAAAGAATGGAAACAAGAGTAGGTAGCATTATTTTAACACTTGTGATATATCAAACATATTTTAAATAAGCAATTTTTGTGAAACCTAGCATATATATAAATAGAAAACAATCTATTATTTATAATTCAAAACCGTTTAATTATTTGAATATATCTTTTTATTGAATTAAAAATTTTAATCCTATATTAAAATGCTTTATTTCTCATCATAAAAATTGCAGATGCTGGATTGTAACATTCAAATTAACATGGGAATATGTGAGTTTCGGATTATTAATATGCGTAAATGGCAGAACCATTAAAAAAATCAAATCGGAGGAAGAGAGGCTGTTGTTGTCACTTGGAAGTTTACCGTCGAATTTAATTTTAATATTAAACTGTGCATATTTACCTTGATATTGCTTTTTTGTTGAAGGTATGAAGTATTCGCTTTCTGGCATGTGACGTGACATAAAGATATTGAAACTCGCGCAAAAATTATTATGAGTTGTAAGTGTTTGTTTCTTCAAATTTCTGGGAGTAAAATGACGATTGCTGCTCTTCAAAATTATACTGCCTTTTTTTCACTCATCTGATGCAATTTCTTAAACAAGACACATATAACTTCCGAATTATATTACTAGTGAATTTTTCCGTCATTTCTTTCTGAAGCTCATAGTCACTTTCTCATACTACGCACTTTTATGTGATTAAATCTGCCAGTGTACCGAAATTAAAAATGAGACAAAATATTGATGGCTACTTTCTATAAAAATAAAGAGCTATGTGTTGATGCTTTTGTCATATTAGTTCCTTATTAACTAGAATTGAGAAATGCTCTTTTTATGTGTTTGAGAATAATTGAATCAGTACTTGGAATGACAATCGACATAACTGTTTTGAGATATTATTTTAAACAAAAGAATTAATGATATATAAGGCTATAAATATAACTGAATAGAATCTGTATGCATAATTCTCATAAATTAAAAAATTTTTGGTTATATGTGTCCCTGTATTAATCATGACAATTTTGTAATGGTTAATATAGATTTTGTTTATTACATTAATTATATAAGAATTAAAATAAGTGCATGATTTAACTTGATAAAAGACCACTTTTGGATTTTTATGCTTTTAATTTTTCTCTTAAATCAAAACAAGGACTGTATTGCGTATTATTTGAAATAAACAATTTCAAATAAACTAGATATATTATATTTAAGGTTACCAAATTGCATATTTAAATAAATTCCTGCTTTAACTATTCACTCATATGTGCTTTATGTCGAAATATCTAATATATTATTTTTTCCGCATTTTATAATAATAGTAAATAAATTTAAGCTGTGCGGAAAAATAAAGATGATATATTTAAATTTTTGCTCATATTTTTTTAAAACTGGAGAAATTTTAATTTTTATATAGATTTAGTGTAAGTAATATACACCATGTTATTTTCTCGGAGAAATACTCTGAGTACAATAGATTATTAAACTTGCGCGTACGTGCGATTTATGTTAAACATAAAATATTAACTTATCTTGTTAATGATCAGTTAGTGAACGAAAATATTTTTAAACGTTACGGGACCATATCAGCTTTAAACGGTCCCTTAACAAAAACTATATCATCTTTTTTTGCTAGTTAAGATTAATTTTACCAGGGCTTGCAGATTAAAATGGATTTTAAATCGTTAGACAAACATTTATACACAGAAGTTACAAAGAGTTTTAAATACAAATTAGATGTACAGACTCTATCTAAACATGCTCGATTCGATTCCTGTATTATTTGCATTAATTAGAGGAAAAAATATAGGCTATAAAAATAATTTATGGTATAACTTATGTAATGAATTCTTATATTGGAAAATTTAAACAGATGTCATATAACCTGTATGGAAAAATTTCATTGATGACAGATAAAAACTCAAATGTAATAAGTTACTTTAAAAAGTCTATCAATGCATAAATAAATAAATTTATGGTTATCAATCCCACCCACCTGTCTAGAGGTCAGCGGGCTTGACTGCGGATCGGGAGGTCCTGGGTTCAAATCCCGGTTCTGGCATGGCTATACTTTCTCTCTCTGATTTCTTTCTCCATTCCTTGTGTGAATGGTTGCCTACCCTATAAACGGGTATCTATGGCATGTGTGTACTGAGAAAGTCGGACTCCACACCAATTTACGGTTCAGTTGGAAAAGTGGAGCAGCGCACCCCATATTACCAGCCAAGTTGGCATAAGACAACAACAACAATGGTGATCAACAGCTAAAGTATCAATGAAAATATAAATAAATAATACGAAAGAAAATTATATTAGATTGACCTCATGTAAACAAAAATAAACATATATAAATGCAAATTTTAAGGAGTAAAATAAAATTTCCATCTAATATGAATTCATTCAAAATAATATACTTTAATAGTTATTAATAACATTAATAGTTTATGATAATTTATATTTTCTAATTAAGACTACAAAAAGCACAATTATTCGAAAAAATTCAGAAGATCTGTGAAATAATTAAGATAAATTATGAAAAATAATACAATTAATAACAAGGAGCAATGTAATCTGGAAAAAGAAGAATTGCTTAAGTGATCTTAAGCTGTTCGTTTGAATCACTTATGAAACAATACAAATTTAAGAATTCTTAACTAAAATGATGAATTTAAAGGAACTTTGCACAGTAATTGCCAAAATGAATTTGGACAAAACTATCAAAATAGAGCCCATACGAAATTCGAAATTAATTACCTTACTACGCCAATTAGAAGTTCATTTGAAAGAAGAAAGAAAAAAGCGGTGAAAATATTCTACAAAAAGGAAATTGAGCCAAATGGATTATAGGACATTTACACCAAAAAATTTTTGATACCTGATATTCAAACTTTTACGTTGATTGATTCATATATGCATTTGACAGATAAACATTTTGTGATAAACATGTAAATATTAAAAAAAATTTCAACTTCTAAGTAAAGCAATTTTAAGAATTTCTCGTATTATATTTTGGGAATATATGTGTGTGAATTATTCCAAAGCATCATGTAATTTACAAAAAAAAGTTGCAAATGCTTATCTTTAATGTACATAGTTTAAAATGCAATGTGAACACTTATCAATAAACTAGAAAACTTTGAGGTTTTCTTTGAAACACTTGCTTTAAATGTTAACAGTTCTATTTAAAGAATGTAAACTCGTGTTGCATAGTATTAATTTTGTAATACCGACAGTAGTGGTCGCATAAAAGTTAGGAAGTTTATGTCTCCAATTTTAAAAAAGTTAAAAAATTTTAATATAATTTAATTTTATTATTTTTTTATATAAATGCATTGTAACATGAGACGACTCCTAGTGCCTTATTCAACAATTTAATACTAAACCATACCTTAGCCATATAAATACGAAGAAAAAATGCATAATGTAGTTTATATATATACGCACAGCAAAAATACCTATAAAATGATTTGAAAATAAATTGCATATATATATATATATATATATATATATATATATATATATATATATATATATATATATATATATATATATATATATATATATATATATATATATATATATATATATATATATATATATATATATACAATTTATTCATACATACACACACGTACAATGAATATGATATATGACAAGCTAGCATAGTTTATCTAAAATCGATTAAACAAAAAGAAAAAAATATTTCTATTTTTGCATGCATAGCACTAAATTTAAAGATGAATTCTTTATTCAAAATTCATTACAATTAATTTTTTGTAATACCTCTTTTTGCGTATTACCTTAAATGCTTGCTCTATTGTCTTAAAAGCTCATATGGATCTATCAAATAACAAAATTGATGTAAAACTGCAAGGCTCTCAGAATGATACTACTGTGCAATTCGTTAGAAGCATTTAAAACTAATTGTTAAACTTCTGAATAAAATATATTCACAAATTTCACTGCTTGATTCATTGTTCTATTCTTCACGATATCAAGTACAGAATTATATTTCGGTCTCCGACGCATAAAAGCACACACACATGCACATACATGAACATGCATGAGATAAAAACAAATTGAATGCACAATAGGCATTTCAGAATCCAATATGTGATCAATACGTGCGCAAATCATCATAATTTACGACAAAATACTTTATACTACACGAAACAAAAAATCCTCGGTGAATAAACAAATGAAATAGGAATTATGTTTAAGAAAGACACTTTTCTTACCTCAAGCAATAAAACCCTTGCCTTCCCGCTGAGAAATTTCTGAGATTTTTGCGAGACTAAAGGATCGCTTTTCGAGACAACAATATTTTCGGGTTTTGTGGGATCATAAAAAGGGGTATTACCATCAAAGTGGAACTGAAATTCATGGCCATTTTCCCTGAAGGCTAAGTTTTTCTACCCAATCATTAAATTTGATGGTAGTTGGAATGTGTTATTTGGGTTAAGGTGTGTAAACAACAATACTTGCAAAAAATAGACATTTCGATTTGTAAGATAATAAAAACAAATTCATTACTTTTTGTGAAATGAGATATAAGCAGTCAACATATCGCTTTGAGGTAAATAATAATTTTTTTAAATATTTTTGGTGTCATTTATATGATCGATTCACTATAATATTGATTTAAAGATCTGAACATTTCCTTGAAATAGCAAATACATAATCTTTAAGACATATTTTTTTCACATAAATAAATTGCTTTGAATTTTAAACGTAAACATTATGGTACGGCAGATATTTTAAGGGTTCATAAAGAAGAAAAGAAAAATAAGTTTAAAAAGTAGTCCGCAGAAAAATATAAATTAATTATATTATTTTTCATGAGTGCATTTGGAATTCTTCTTATATATTTTTCCTATGGAGTTTTTTTTAAATATGACTTTTTGTACACGTTAAAAATGTTTTTTTTTGCATAAAAAATTATTATTTTTTATTTATAAATTCGAATCAAAAAACTTGTTTTCTTAGTAAAAGATAAAATTCTATATCCCATAGTGAAATCTTAGAGATTTTAAAATAGACATTTTAAAAATAAATTATTTTATACATAAATTTAAAATGCGTGATTTGTTTAAATTAATTGTAAACTTAAAATTTGAAAAAATACTTAACAAAAAATGAATTTATTGTTGTTTTAGGCATTTTCAGTTAATATTTTTCCTACCTATCATTAGCCGTCACGGTAGCCTGGAGTGACAGGGAATTGCTCTCTTTTCCTAAAGGTGACAGGTTCGTTACCCCATCTAACAAAAGACAGACGTTTTGAGAGGGCCAAGTATATTAACAATTCTATAGGCTTCAATATCCCTACATTAATGCTGTGTATTATAGTTAGATAGAGCCATGTCAATTTCATTATTTAACAGAAGTTCAATATTACAGATATTTGATTGTGCTCTGGATTTTAGTCGGCCGAAATAATATGTATAGCAATGCCTTAATAAGAATTATTATCTTTTCATGTTTTAATAGTTATTACTTTTAAAAACTTTTCTCTTTATTTTTACTTCCTATAATTTTCAAATTTTAACTTATACCTGTATTTATCTTTTAAGGAAATTCTTCTCATTTTTACATTTTGATTCAACTTTAAACTTTATTGCAATGGAACCCTATTATGCATTTTACACCAAACTATGCTTCAAATTATCATTTTCAGAATAAGTCAATACAAATTGTGATAAAAAAGAAAAAAAAAGGTAATGTAGAAATTTTATATAAAACCTAAATAATTATATTCCACTTAATAACATACAGAATTACTATTTTTTTAAATTGTGTACTGTAATTTTTCACATAAAGTCGGGCAAAAATCTTAAATACAAAATAATTTTTTATAACTGGACTATATATTGCTTTATCAAACAAGACGCTAAAATGTCGTTTTGTATAAAAACTGATAGAAAAGATGCGACAAATATAAAAAAATTAGCAAAAATAGTTTGAAATCTAAAAATGGATGCATAGCTTATTGACTTTAAATTTTTTTAATATTTTTCGTTATCATTTATTTATTTTTTTTTTTACAAAAGATGAGCTCAAAAATTTCAAAAAACTTAAAATTATTTTTCAGAATTTCACGACATTATCCATCAAAAAATTATGCGCCAAAATATCATTTTCAAAAAATATTTAATTTTAATTTTTGCACAAATAAAATTTAATTTTATAATCTAAAAATTGTGAATACTTCAAAATTTGAAAATTGTGCTTGGTTTAGGGAACTCTAACTAATCTCTTTTCTTCCTCTTTTTTATATTCCTTTTGTTAAAAAAAAGTATATTGTAATATCCATGGGAAAATACAGCATTTAAAGTACATATTTTTTTCTATTTATTCGAAGGTTTAGTTAAAATTAATAAAATTTTCCAATTTCTGCAATCGACATATTTATATAAAAATTAGAGAGCTATTTTATTGAGAAACGAATAAAATTTTCTTGAGAAATGAGTTCCTAAAATTAAGAATTAGATACGCATTGACGAAGAAAATTTGATTTGTTTCTTAATAAATAATATAATTCAAATAAATTATGTTGTAGGTATCATTTTTTTGTTTATTAAGTTTAGGTTTTTTATATATTATTACCCTTTAAATTGGTATTCCATTTCTAAGTATGCTTATTTTTGCTTATTTATATATAATTATAAAACATCTTTTTGATAAGCATAATATTCATTTAATTAATATTTTTATGTTTATAAATAATCTTAATATAATAATTATAATAAAAATTTTATGTTTTATAAATAAAACAAATATGTATGTAAAAGCTCTTGAGGATTTTTCAAGAAATTGCTCTTAGAATATTGGAAAGATTGTGAAAATCTTGCTAACGATTTGAAAGATAACATTTAAATGATAACATAAATCGAATACTTTTTTTTAACTAGAATGCGGAAGCAGTAACTCAAACATAGAAATAAAGAACACTAAAAATGCATTGAGTTTGATAAAATAAAATTTATGATTTAAGAGAGCTTTCTTTTGATATCTGTGAAAAAATAATGAAATGCAAAATTCCTGAAGCAAATCTCAAGCGATTGCAATATTTTTAAGAAATATTACTAGAGAGTGAATAAGTATTATATTGATACGTGTCTTTCTCTTTCTCTGTATGTATAATTTCTTACAAAAATATATGCTGAATACTTTGAATATAAAAAAGCATTTAACAATGAATTTTCTAGGTTAATAAAAAATCACAGTTTAAAAAAATCTACAGTATAAAAATATTTTGTGAGATCTCACTAGAACTTACTCTTAAGTAAACAAAATATGTAACAAAAATTATTATAATAGAATTTTATATAAGATTTTAAGAACTGATTATAAAATATGAAGATGTGTGATGAGATCCTGTATGCACATCTGTCAAAGGGAATACTTGAGAGTTTTCTGGTTTTTTTTTTCTCTCTTTTCTGTTGTGACATGTTAATATGACCCACCTTTTAAGCAAATTCCTAGTTTAAGACAACACGCGGGCAGATATTTTTTGCTTTACAATGTTTTGGTGTGTTAGGTTATCGACTACACGGTATCAAAAGTTTAAATATTTGATTTTGTATAAATTTATACCATATTTTTGGAAAAACTGCTTTTGAAAAATCCATTAATGTGGACATTTTTCTTATAATTGTATCATATTTTGTCTATTCAAATTCCCCTTTTCATAAGAATCTTTCTTTTCTTGCTGGTAAAATAGATTTTATAACTAATTATTTTAAGCAGATGGCTTTGGAAGCCAAAACTAAATTCCTAAAATTGACATTAGAACAAATGCTGGTGGTAACAAAATTGGTGACCATGCCGACAGTGGTGTTTATATTAAGATCCTTCAGAAAAAATTACTTTTAGTTGACCCAGTGTGTCTCCTACACAAAAATAAATTAATAGCAAAAACTGAGAGGCTTAAGGCTACGCTATCTGAAAAGGGTTTTGGATATTTATCGATGCGTTCTGCTTCTTATCTTAAAAACTGGTTTCTTTTAAGTATTAAATCAATATTTCAGCTTTATTCAAGTTAAAATAACTTTCGCAGGATTACGAAGTCCATGTTATATAGCTTCAATTCCTTCTTCTTCTTCTACAAAAACCCCTGAGGAGTTAAAGCCTTCCCAAGAACTTTTTCCCATTCTGATCTATTTTTTTTTTTACCAATAATCTCTAATTAGTTACTCTCAGGATTTTAAAATCTTCCTCTACACAGTCCAACCATCTCAACCTGGGTCTATCCCATTTTCTAGTTCTTAAAGTCTTATAAATGAAAATTTTAAATGTTAAAGATAAGGGGTCCATTCTGCATATGATGCCCGTAAATTTCATACAATTAATCATAGTAAATTCATCAATATCCTCAAATAATTTATACAGTTCAAAAGTATGTCGATATCTCCATGGCTTCATTTTCATTCACACAAAGATTTTTCCTTGAACGTAAGTTCAAAAATAATCAGCTGTTCTGACTGGAATTTAGTAAACATCCTTGTTTTAGATCCATAGGTGAACAGAGATCTGATAAGTAGTTTATGTAATGTGATTTTAGCTTTCCTTTTGATTAATTTAGATTTAAACAAAAGTTACGCAAGCTTGAAGGTATAAATTAGAGCTGCTGAAGTTTGTACTTTAATCTTATTAATTACATCGTTTAGAATATAGATTTTTGTGTGAGCCTAAATATAAAAAAAATTATTAATATTTCAAATTTATAATCCTCAGTCTCTAAAAATTTAAAAGGCACTGGATATTTAGTAATTGGTCCGTATTTAGTCTTGTATTCATTAATAAGATGGATTTTTTTTCTGCTGATTTTAAAGTTTGATCCTATCTTATTAATTCTGTTATTTCAAATTTGTATTCCGAACTGTGATAAAGTGATCCACTGCATAGATCACTGTAGGCTTGAAAGCACCACCTTTGTAAAGCATTCGTCTCTCAAAAATGTGTCGTGCGTTCTGGAGAGTCTCTTAAGGTACGCGCTCCTAAATTACAGTTCCCAGCGGGCACCTGACACTCCGTCCAACATTTTAGACTGAAGTAGAGGCACAACCTGATAGCCAATGAGAATAGAACAGGGCCTCTTCTTCTCGTTGTCTGTCTGCTGATTTTAAAGGGCAAAACTTGGCTCTTGCACAGCATTCTAAGTGCTTGATATGATAACGATATCATCAGCATAAGCAAGGAAATGCACAGTTTTTGTAAATATGCTTACAATGGTGTTGATACTTGAGTTGCAAATTGTCTATTCCAAAGCAAGATATAAACGTAAGTACGGAAAGCATTTCCTTATCTCAAACCATTCTTTATTTCAAAAAACTCTGTCAAACAGCCAAATAATTTTGCACAAGAAACTGTGTTATTGAAATTGGTTTTAATTATCATTGAAAATTTATTAGGGATGTCCAGATTAAGGAAAACATGTCCAGTATAAAGTCACAATCAACACAACCATAGGCGCTCTTGAAGTCAATAAAGAGACAGTTTAATTCAATTCTAAATTCACCAGATTTTTCAAGAGTTTGGCCCAAATTAAATCTGTTTAGGGGTGGATTTCTCTCTCCTGCATTCACACATTGATAGTCAGAAATTAAATCATTAGTAGAAGATGAAATTCTGCTTAAAACGATAATTGAAAAAACTTTCATTCCATATACTCGTAGATAAAACATTTGTGAACTAGACAAGCTAAAGCATTTATTTATTTCCGTTTCCATTCTTATGTCACAAAATTTGTATTCACTGAAAAAATTTCAAAGTATGACATGTAGGTTAGATTATCAAATAACCAATGGAGTTCCTCACTGTATATCTGTAAAAAAATAAGAATATCTTTGACACTCGTGAATAATAAAGGGACTCAAGGACTAAATTTAAAAGTGACTACACAAAAAATTTTAGAACCCACAACAGGTGTCTGTTGTATACATGTTAGCTTGATTGGGCCTCTCTCTGAAGGGTATGTTTACTAAACCAGTTCTGGCTCAAGATTTCTTGAGGGTAAAATATACTACGGATTTTTTCTGACTTCGTCACATACAGGAGGATAAGAAAGAATAATTTAATCCATTAAATAAATTCAACTTCTATATGATTTGCAATAAATCTAATGTACTTTCTAAATTATATTAGACAATCTCAAAAGTGATGGAGATAGTTGGAATATGTGATTATTTCCTGTAAACTAGAATAAGCAACTTTTTCCAATCGTCGATACTCTCTTCTATCCAAACATTGATTTTAACTTTTTAATTTTACAAATAATATACTCGTATACATATTATATTCCTCCAAAATTGTCGAACAATATCTTTAGCAGTTTTGAAACATGATTCAGTTGTTTCACGTACCATGCAGATTTTTCACACGAGAATGACCAAAGAATATATATATATATATATATATATATATATATATATATATATATATATATATATATATATATATATATATATATATATATATATATATATATATATATATATATATATATATGTATATATATATCCATTATTAAAATAATATTTAAAGCTGAAAATCTACATTTATTGAGATACTGTGATAACTAATTCACTTTCTTCTGTTAAGAATTAAGTTTTTTTACGACTACATATTTTAATAAGAAAAGAAAGCTTTTCTCTGAAAATATTTATTTGATTATAAAAAAGCAAATATAGAAATAAGAATTTGGAAGCTTTAAATCAATAATAGTGATAGATTTGAATATTTTAAGCAATATTTTTTGAAAAATATATACTTCAAGACAAACGACTTAAAATATCTTTAATTTTAGTATCTGACACAATTCGTATTCCAAAAGCATATAAACATTAAAATTTTAGACTTTAAAATTATTAGCGTGAATGATGTATGCTTATTCTTATAACGTAAATGGTCAGTAATGTTTTAGTTCATTGCGTTCGAGCATATTTTACACTTAAAATTTAAATTCTATAGTATAAAATGTAGGATTTATAAGTAGAAAAGTTACAGTGTTTTTAAAAATAGGTGTAAAGAATATTTTTAAGACCATGTATTTAAGAAAACAGATACGTTTAAAATATTGGTAAAGAAAATATCTGTTTTATAAATGTTTATACTATAACAAAAAGTTTTCCAGGAAAAAGTATATAATTAATCTAAAATATAAAATTTGAAACCAATATTTTTCGTATCAAAGGGAAACAGATATTTGAATAATTTTTTTTTGAAATTTTTTGTAAGTATTTTCATTTGTAAAAATTTTTATTCACGCTACATAAACATTAAAAACTAATATTATCTTCTGGCGTGAATATTATAGTATCTTTGTTCTTATCACTTTTTGAATATCCCACGCTGTTTTTTTAATAAACTTTGCGAGTCGTAAGCTTTATAAATTTTTTCACTTAAAATTTATAATCCATATTTTAATCTATTTGTATTCCTCTTATAATTTATAATCCATATTTTACATCCAGAAAATGTAAGATTTATAATTCGGCAAACTCTGTTTCTTTTAGAAACCGATATCAAATAATTTTTCAATAAATATTTATTTAAACTCTAAAAATAAGCATTACTTTTTAAGAATTTATTGGTTTCTAGAAAACTGTTACTGAAAAATAATAAACAAATTTTATATATGCAAACTACAAGTAATATTTATTGAATGACAATGAAACTGATAAGTATTTTTAACTTTTTTTTGTGGAAAATATATTCTTTTATTTTTCACTTGGTATCTTTTTTTTCAAAATAGCACATTAAAAAATTTTATTATTTACAGCAAATACTTCGTAAACTTTATTTTTAGCTATTATTACTCAAATGATTTCGAAGATTTGAAATAGTTAGAATTAAAGTATCTTTCATAATGCAAGTTTTGGTTATTTTTTAAGTAATAGTGGGGAGTTTTTTTAATTAGAGATCGAGCAAATGGCTGCGTAGTTAGCACACCGACTTTCAGTTCAACAGGTTATAGGTTCGATGATCATCTGAGGTGTGATTGAATATATTGGTGTTAGGTCCATTTTAAACCGTAGATTCCGGTTTAATTGGTTTCTTCACGTTAAAAAATCATTTATTTATATCAGTTACACATTTCACATAGTTTATTTTGGCCTAAAAGAAAAATTTAAAAGGTAATTTTTTTAGTCTACATATTTTGATGGTACTATTTCAAGAGTAATTACAGAAAAATCTTTATAAGAACTAGCACACACACAAATATTTTTCAAGTTAATTTAATATGATCTCATCTGGTAACTACATGTAGTACATCACTTTTTGAAGTAAAAGATCCCGAGTTCAATCCTAGGTAATGTTGAACAACGGTAAATGAATGAGGTGTTTCTAGATTCCCTTTTATTATGGTGCGTGAGTGAAAGTTTTCAAACTAGTAATAATGTGACAAATTGAAATAAATATCTTGGTTTTTCAAAAAATATTATTAAAATAAATGTTATAAGCAGATAATTGAAATAAAATTTCAATATTTAACTGCTTATTGCTTTTACATTGCTGCATATGAAATTACAAATATTGCACCTACATAATTTAAGTGGTACAAATTGTTATTGAAAAGGTTGTTTTTCTCAGAAAATGTTTTTGATTGATGTACCCTTTAATTAAAATATGTGGGGACAAAAATACAATTTTGAAGGCGGGGTTTGGAATTTAATAAATTTTTGCATACATAAAAGAAGGCCTTTAGATAATTTTAGCAAGTATAATATCACCAAAATTAAAAAATGCTTGAATTTAACTACTTTTGAAATATGTGTTCATTATAACAGAATACAAATTGTACTTTAATTTATATTTTATTTTATATACATTTATATATTATTTAATTTATATAATAAATTGCATAAAAGCAATCAAACAACTATAATTATTATTTGAAAGAAAAAATTATAGATTATCAATAAGTGATATTAATGAACACAACTAATATGTTTTAAATCATAATACTTATCCTTTTATTGAGATACATTTATTCAATTATTCATACTGTGATAAATAAATAAAAATTATTTGTCCCACTTACTTTAAAATTTTATACAAAATAGTTATATCTACAATTTTTCTTATGACATAATCCATATGTTAATTATTAATCTCTATATATCTTATATAATTTTATAATATCCGCACAATTTTATGTATTCATATCAATTGCTACATTTTATAGTAATTATGTTTCTGTAGATTAATATAGAAATAATTTATATCGCAATCAATAAACGAAAATCCTCTCATACTCACTTATGAATTCGATACAAAATTATGTTTCTACCTTTTAGTTTCTAGTAAACTTATTATGATTTCTGAATCTATGATAGAAAAATTTGTACAGATTGGATGTTGTGTTTACATTTATCCTTTTATAATAATTTATCTATCAATCAATACCATTTCCTTAATACTGTTTCCTTAAACTAATAATCATGTGTTTTCGTTGATTCACATTGCAGTCACAGAGTGAAAATTCTATATTACATTCATTTTAGAAACAAGAAAGATTGATTACATAATATTTTTCTATAGAAAACATTTAATAATTTTCTTTAATTATAATGTACAGCATAATATATTTTTTTAAAAAACCCTATATCAAATAGGAATTAGAATTTTTTTAAAAAGATAATTTGCTTTATTTTATTATATGCTGCAATAGTTTCACAAATAGTTGTAAAATGCTATGATGTTCAAAATAAAGTATTAAAAATATAAATTAAAAAAAATGTTTTAAGGTTGAATTTTCTGAAGTGCACATTTTTTCTTTTCTTTACAGCTTTTGAAGAATTGAATTTGCATGATAAAGTTCCATTGCCTATGATTTAAATTTATAACTTAATGGAAGACATACCTTAGAGAAACAATTTCTGAGCTTAGGAAATTATTAGACACAGAAACGAAAATAATCAATCATAAAAATATTATCCTGGGTACAATCTATTATCATTTATAAGTCTTCCTTCATAAGATTAATTTAGTAAATAAGACAACTGAATATGGATTACAATATTAGCTAATGCAACCGAAATATTTCCCGTCTAAATATGCTGTTACAAAACGGAATTCGGTTCAAAACGTGAATAAATCCTACCGACATCGGTGAAAAGTCTTTTCAGGGTTAAATTACCACAAACATCAATGTATCAAAAATTTCATCAAAACTGCTTATTTATGGATATCACATCAAAGGCCATGACTAGATAGGAATGAATGCAGATGCAGCGATGGGGAAAATTTCAATAACACTAAATATTAAAAAAAACATGAAGATGTATTAATTTCCCCCAACCGCATAAAATACGATGCATTGAAATATTCTCAGTTTGTTTTTATATTTTTCGCCTGCTTGCTCATCAACAATGGAAGTCTTGCCGGGGTCAGATTCTTGATCGACCAAGCGCCTTTTTCGTCCTCCCCCCCTCCCAATTTAATGACGTCATGGGATAAAGATATATTATAAAGATTCTCATTGGATATGCTATTTTTATGGCATACCCCATCTCAATATTCCTTATTCATTAATCCGATCTGATTCAGAAGGAACAGTTCCAGGTCTACGAGGTAAGGAACACAGAGAAACGTTTTCCTGTATCTATCTCTGTTTGTTTATTGTTTTAGAATTTGTATGCATAATAATGTCAATGTTATTCTATATCAGCTTCAGTCGTGTACTTGAGGCTATGTTGAACGACTCCTGAATTGTTAAACTGTTTTCCTTCATGCAAGAATAGCAATGATTTCTGGAAAATTTGAATAACTATTTTCTATTTAGGATTCATCTCTAACTTGTAAATCCTAGATGTGAAAACGGTTTGTTTGAAAGAGATATTTCCATAATTATTTGCTTATGCAAAACACACTGTTTTATCTGAGCTACATCGAACAATCGTAATTTGGAAGCAGTTGATCATTACTGCTCGATTTTAAAATTTTCAGATTTTTGGATGATTATGCTTAAAAGTGTTGATCTAATTAATTAATGAGTTTTTAGATTTTTGCATGTTTTGCTTTTTTATTAAGTTTTTGATTAATTTCAATTGAAGGCAATAATTTTAGAGCATAATCTATTAATGATCACGTGGGTCTGTAAAATATATAGCACATTTTGATGTTCAATAATTTTTTATATAATAAATTTTAGACTTTAATAAAACATTTGATGGTTCGATAGATTCAAAAAATCTAGTGGCTTTTTTAGATGGATGTATATGGATTCTATGTGTGCACTGTTCATAGCATGTAATATATGAAGATGATAGCTGATTTCCTGCCAAATACAAGAAAACATGTCTGTGACTGCGGTTGTAATATTGGCATTCTGATCACTAATGCCTCACACTTTTTGTTTGTAAGCAGTGTTTTTTAAAAATCTCCAAGAGAAAAAGCTACATGTTATTATATCAAGATCTCAAGAAATATAGTGTTATCCAGCGTGGGCGAGATAAAGGAAAGATATTTAAACTGGCAACCAAAATACCAGTTTTTTACACCAGTTAATAATAATTATAACGCAGTGCATTTACAATGCTTTGCCACGTTTAGTACGATGATCTGGGGCAAGTACTGAGCTTTAAATCTCTCGATTCTTAAGCGAAGCTTTCATAGATAATATGTTTCGAGAGTCAGTCAGCTGTTGATTGAGATACTTTCTTCGACTGAAGTTCCAGGTTCTCAAAAAATTTAATCTTTCTTATAATTTGCTTAGGTTGTTAAATATTTTCAAATGAAAATAATTTTTAAATTATGGAGCAAATCTATAATAAGAATAATACATAGCATTGAGGTTGAATTTATCCGAATAGAAATTAATTATAGAACTAATTAAAACTATCATCAAATGCAGTTAAATTATATAGCCATTTTTAGATCAAGAGGCCGATACCTGAGTTAAAACCTTATTTTTAGCTAAAATCTTGAAACATGGAGGAACATTAGTCACTGCAAATATTTTATATTCTTAGAACTTTTGAGTACAGTCATCAAGGAAAACCAAATCATATGGTTTACTCTAATAGTTAGCCAAGTGGAGGTTTTTGTCATGAGACACAATTGTGGTCTAGCAATAAAACTGTCTTCATTGAAATGAAAGGTCCCAAATTCGATTCTAGTTCTATTGAGAAATGGTAGATTGGTCTAGATTTCCTGCTTTCTGCATCCAAATTTACAGTGCTTCGATGTTTTATGGGTTTTTCTCCTTACGATAAGTGAGATAACAGGTCCGTGTTATCTATAAGAACTCCTTTAGAAAATAAATTGGGGATATTAATGAAAGATCGTTATAATAGCTTTTGATTGGCTGTTAAGCTTTACAATGATAAACATGAAGGTTAGGAGCTCACTATGACTTCGAAATGTTAACATGATATTCAAATTCTAGATTCGATGCTATCTATTGATTATTAATGGAGACGGGAGTAAACGGGAGAAGAATATTGTAATTTCTTGTCTTCTGCCAGCAGATCTATCATAGAAGAAGATTGATATATTTTAGATGTTATCTTCATTATGGTGCAGGAATATGACCAAATTTTATTTATTAATTTTAAAAAAATAAACGTAAAAACCGAGGGCATTTTTTTAAAAATTGTCTAATTAAGATATTAGTCATTAGCTTGAAATTTTGTTGATGATTCCTGAATCAAAAAGATTTTCCACACAATTTAAGAACAATTTATAAAATGTTCAAAACGCAAAACCCAATCATAAAATTTTCAATTAACTGATTAATTTTTTAACTGTTAAATTTATCAGTTAAATTTTTTAAATATAAAAGGTAATTTTTAACATTTAATTAAAGAAATAAGGTACATTTTATAAATGAATAATATACATAGTTGAGACCTTTTATGTTATTAAGATAAGTTAGTTGGGTGTAACTTTAATTAAATTAAGCTAGTTGGGTGTGTCTTTCGTTTAACGAGAGCACCACGAAAGTAAAAGTACGTCTTTGTTCTTAGAATCATCTGATAGATGGCAGAACCAGAAGAGCCATTTCCTCAATTTTGACTTTGATCTGGAGGGTAAGGAAATTTTCCATGGACTATTACATATATCATAACTGCTCAACGACCAACCATAGGATTTTCGATTCCCCTGTTTCAAAGAGAACGCATATGGCATGTACTCGGTAGGTCCTTGGCTCCATTGGGAATCGAACGCAGACATTTAGGACGGAAGACCAACCCTAACCACTAAGCTACGACGACTGCTAAAGACTTTTTATTTGAATTTTAAACTTACGAGTCTATCAAAATTCAGAAATATTTTAAGAAAATTCAGGTTACTTTAAAAATAAATTCAACTGATTTTAAGAAAATGTTTTGAAATTTTAGTTGCTATCTCAACAAGAACGAAATAGTTATATGTATCTATGAAATTCGAAATAGAGTTATTATTAATTTATGTATCGGTTTTGGCTGAATCAAAAGAAAAAAATTTAAGCATAAGTTATATTGAAAATTATTTTAACAAATCATTTTTAATTCAACTAACTTAAATTTTATAAAGAAATTAGTAAGTATTTAGACATGCTGTAATTATTTGTAGAATAATTTAAAAAATATAAAAGAGATCCTCACAATAATATACACATTTTTTATTCTAATGTATCCTTTGTTGTATAAAATAAGATTAAAAAACCACATTTAAAATTGTGCGATATTTTTAAATTAATAATTATGTGAAAAATTATTGCCTAATTTTTTTTACTGTTGATATTTAATTATTAACAATGTGAATAACACTAATTAATTATATCATATATATAATTAAAAACTAATAATATAAGTGCTGATGATTAGTATAAGGTTTATACTAACTTAAAACGTTAAGTATTATAAAATATTCCTTAAACTCGGATGTCTATTAGGTTGAGCTACAAATTATTAATAAAGAGACTAAATGAACAAAAATTTCAAACCTAACTTCTTTTTATAGATAATACCTGATATTAAAATTTAATATTAGAGATTAAAATTGTTATGAATAGTTAAAAATATAATTAATAATCGATAATTAATTTTAAATTTTATAGATAATAATTAATAGTTTATTCAAAATTTTGAATGCTATATTCTTAAAGAAATCAATGCTTACATTTTACGTTTTGCTAAAAATTATTAATAACTAGATTATAATAAAGAAAAACAATATTTTATATTTTTAAGATTAATCTTTGAGAATAATAGTTATAATAATGTTAATACTAATGTAGTTATTAACAATTAATAATAATTTATAAAATATAAGGTGATAAAAATATTAATATTTATTACAAGTTTATAAGTATTAAAGAGTATTTTTGAAAATCGTGTATTTATTCAAGTGCGCTATAAATCAAAAATGCACAGACTAATTTCATGATTTCATTTTCATCAAGTATATATTTAAAATTGCGAAATATAAATGATTGAAATGTTTTGCTAAGTATATTATGAATTAGCAAGTCAAACACACACACACGTATATTTGCCGTATTAATGATAGTAAAATCAATTCTTGTCTGTTGGAAAATGTAGTGTTTAACTTCTGATACACAAATATCTAATTTTTGTAATTACATCTTTTTCAGAATTCAATATATTTTCGGGGAACAAATGGTATGGAATTTCAGTTTTTGTTAACATTTTATTGAGTTCATCGGTCTTTTTTATTGGATTAGTCTTTTTATATTTAACAATTTGGTGGAACTTTTTCTTTAAGAACAAGCAGCATTTGTTATAAAATATTCGTTCCATCAAATTAATTCCCCGAGAAAGTTAACAAAACCTATTTTGGAAAGAAAATTGTAGAAGTTTTAGATTTTTATAAAAAAAATTATGGCCGTACTTAAATAAGTGTTAGTTTTGTTCCAGTTCTTTTAAAACTACTGTTGGAGGAAAGGATTATTTGTTAACACAGCTTTATTCTCATTATGATAGTAATTTATTGCCAGTGCACAAATTTTAAACTATAAATTTCACATTTAAATTTTTAAATACTGCTTAATCGTTTACTTACCAGGCATATATATATGGAAATGCAGCATATAAGCCTTATCAAAAATCATTACCAACATTTAAATCATTTCGTTACTTAAAATGCTCAGTAATATATTTTCATGGTAGTTGATAAGAGAAGTTGTCTGAAATGAAATGGATTTAATATTGACTTAGAAGAAAAGTATTGTGCTAAAAGGTTCTATGCAAGTTGCAAGGTCAATATGGCCAATGGCTTTCCGCTAATTTGGTGTGATAGACAGGGTCCTTACTCGGAAATCAACCTCGTCACATGATTATTATTGAAAATTATAGGATGTTGGTTCTATTTGATAGGCAAAAACTGAGTCTGGAAATACACTCTAACTTAACTCTATATTTATAGCCTTATTTTCCAATGTCCAAAGAATGTAAGGAATACTATGATTTTACAAAAATGTTTTCATGAAATGCTTAACATAAGTTTATACTAATAAACAAAAAATAATGAACTAAAAATATTTTTTATGAAAATCCCCAAAATATTTTAGTACTTTTACAATGATGTATAAATATGTAAAGTTGCAAACATATTTTTTTATTTACAATTAAATTATGACATTACTGCGTTATGTTTTCATATAAATTTTATGAACTTTTTTAAAATCAGGAATTTCTTTTCAGTGCCTAACAATTTAGAAACCATCTTAATATGAAGCCAGTTTACTTGCTAGCTTTCAGTATTTGCCTGCTTGGTTGCTTACCTCGTCAGATGGACTGTTTTGGCTGCGGAACGAGTATGTGCTCAGCTTTTCCAGTCTTCAGCTCCTTTTGTTGCCTGTTGGCGCACACCTGTTGCGACGTCGCTTTCAAGAGGCTACAGAAGCCTCCAGTGGAGTGTAGCAACAATAAAATAGTTACAGCCGTAACTGCTTCACCTAGGTAAGTAAATTTGATTTTCCATCAATCTAAATTGTATTTATATGAAAATATTTTATATAAAAGGAATGTTGTATACTTTATAAGTATAATTCAATAAGTGAAATAAATATAAAAAATTATACGTAATTCATTAATTTTATTGCATACATTGCAGCATTAGAGGCATTTTGTGCTTTGAATAATGAACACTATCAGTTCATTTCTTATTTTGTACTCAATGCATGTAATTTATTAATTTCTTACATTATTTTATAAAGTGGAATTTGTTACACGTGCTGAATATAATTAATTACACTAATGTAATGCAACACATGTAATTTGTTAATTTTGAATTTAAATAATAAATATGTGTAATTAATTGCATATATTTACGTTTTGTATTAAACGTATGTTACTAATTAATCTCATTTTAAGTTTGTGGTACATTTATGATATGTTATATTTTTATTATATATATTTTATGAATTTGTTGAGTTATAAAAGGCTAGAGATTTTATATTTGCAACATGTGTAATTATTTTATCCCTTATTTTGAATAACAACAATTGTAATTATAATTTGTGAATACATGTAATTTATTAATTTTATGTTTGTTACTTTATTATTGATTTATTGAATTTGAGTTCATCTAAATAATTTGTAGAATAGATTCTAGTTGTAATTAGTCAATAGAATATGTTTCTGTTGCATGACAGCTATAACAAAGCAATTTTAAAGTAGAACAGAAACCTCAACTCTAAGTGCTACAGTAACTTTAAATGTGATTTGTAGATGGCAGTACTATATCAAAAAGAACAAACATATTTTTGTCGTGTTAAATATTCTGAACGAAATATTCAGCCTTGATGATTTTTTTTTCAAATAGAGAATTTTTTTATATACTTAAAAATGTTAAATAAACTGTTATAGTTTATATCTAAACTAAAGTCAGTAGCACAGCATTCCATGTGTGGTCCAAGGCCTACATGCCCATATCTGCTTTTCTGACCATGGGCTCTGGGATGGAGGCATATGTTCCTGCAAGACAATCAGCCTAAAGCGAAACACCTAGTGTTTAGTTCCCAAGCATGCTTGGTACTCAATTTTATCGACCCACCTGAAGGGATGAAAGGCTGAATAATTTTATACCACACAAATTTAAAAAAAAGGATTCATGTCACTACAACAGTAAGAGCTCTACATCGGCAAGATCATGCTGTATAGTAACATTTAAGAATAAAAGCCGGATTAAAAGCATCAAATAGTATTTCGTTCAAATAAAAAAATGTTATATTATTGTGTATCATCTAGAATTATTTCAAATATGTATGTACTAATTTGAATTTTTAACAAATCACTGCTGTTGACAATTTAGTCCTTAATAAATCCTGTCAATCACTAGAACTATTAATATGAGCAGAACCTCTTTGTACCATTGTCTTCGGCTGGATCAAGTACAGAACTCACAACTTTTCAGATAGAAGAACAATTCCATTCCCCTTAGACAATCGTGATTCCACTCTATCATATTGGAAATAAAAATCGAATGTACTAATATAATGGCGATGGAAAGTTTAAATGTTTCATATTGCGTTGTATTTCATGAATAATGGCAAAATGACAACGAAGAAAGTTAAATAATTCTCTTTTCTTCGCAAAGCCGTACTATCTAAAGAATATTAGACTTCATCATCATGGAACTTTTATCAAATCTACTACCTTCTACATACAAGCACGATGTCTTTCCCACGTATAAGTATATTGAAAGACGATTGATTGCGCAACAGGTTAATGATATATTTCATCAACATCAAATACCGCGTATTTTGAGAAGTGTTCAAGCGACGAAGTAACACTTAAATTGTCACTCTCCTCTTAGCACCGAACTCAAAATTTGGTTAGGTTCTAGTAGTGAATTGCATGCATTTGATTTTGTTACAGTTGTAGAAGATTATTAACTTTAAATGTTTTTTTCAAGGAAAATTACTCCGAATTCTATTCCATCGAGATATCACTATTAATTCCATTGTATCTGCGTAAATTTATATAAAAGTTATCAAAATATTCCAGTATTGAACAGCTTCTGCCATTTCTGTTCAAAAAAAATTCCATAGCTTTCTTTCCCTCTCTGATTTCAATGCTAACTCCATTATAATTGTTTAAATTTATTTCAAGATAATCAAACAATCTAATCACGCATATTTATTATCATTTTAATGTTCAAATTATCGCTCCGAATTTAAAAAGTATAGATAAAGTAATTTTTAAAAAAATGTTTTTCGGTTTGCTTTTATTCTGTTGTTTGCTGTTCTGTGAATGATAAGAATAAATCAAAATCTACTCAGTTCTTAAGAAGATATTGTCAGTCACACTTAAAAGCGACTTATAATTTTCTCTAGTGCAGGGACGGACAATGTCTTGGCAAAAAGGCCTGTGGAAGTGAAAGATATCAGACCGTTTTCTTTAAAATGATTGCATTCATTGGTTAACTTCGCAAGTCGGAAAATGTCAAAATTGTACCCTAAAGGTTCATAAATATAATCTAAATGAAATAGATTTATTAAATCAATTTTTTGCATTAATTAATTTTATATCATTTACAGTTGAAAGCATTTTTAATTTTAGAAATAATTTAATGAGTCACAATTTTTTACAACCTTTGAGGTTAGGAATGGAAAAAATAATTTTTACTGCTTCGATAGTCCTTTTGGAAACCTAGGTTCAAAACAGATTTTCCTAAATAACTGGGGGGACACAAAAACTTATTTTTGTAGCATATGACCCTCGGGCCACTATTTCTTCTACCTTTCTCTAGCAGAAGATCTAATGGGTGAATAAAAGTATATATTATATATATACATAAAATATATATATATATATACATATATATATATATACATATATATATTATATATACATATGCATATATATATATATATATATATATATATACATACATATATATATATATATATATATATATATATATATATATACATACATATATATATACATATATATATATATATATATGTATATATATACATATATATATATATATATATATATATATATATATATATATATATATATATATATATATATATATATATATATATATATATATATATATATATTTTTAACATATGCAGAGTTAAAAGTCTAACAACGATTGTAATTGTCATTTATAGCAAATTTAATGGTCTTACAGCTATTATGTACTTATGTGTAAGTGTTAATGTACTAATTACAAATACATGTGTATTTATAATAAATTATAATTGTTAAGTTTGATCTCCACTATCATCTATACATACCATTTTTACGTTGGAAAAAGTAATGTAATAAAACTAATTTTAAAATTCAGTCGTTTGCAAATTTTTTTAAGACAATAATATATTTTTGCTTCCATAAATCATCTTTTTTAAAAAGTTTCATAAAGTGTTATGAAAGGACGTTTTAATTATTTGTGATATAATTCCAATTGTTTATTGAAATTTTTTTAATTTAATTTTTAAAAATTTATAAAGTCATCAAAACTTTCAAATTGTACAAAATTTAGCTATATTAAGCAAGATTAAGAATGATAAGTTATTATAAAATATACTATATGAAACTAAAATAGAGGCTATATTTTTCCACAGCAGAGGCAGTTTGTTTCCATTTCCACCTCTACCATTGCGTTTCATTTGAAATTACGATCCGAGTTCAGCATTCCAAATTTAGGTACGAAAGCTAATTTTTTTATATTACCACTGTAATTCCCTGTTTACTGTAGTGACTCCTCAACATTTCTAGAAAATAATTGTAATATTTTGCATGCTGTAGATTAATTAGTGTAGTCTCATACATTTAATTGCCAAGAGAAGACTGATCTTTGACCCGCAATTTTAGCTGAGATATAGTGTACCTATCATATTTGTGTACTTATAAAATGACACTACAGAAATAATTGTGGTTTTTTAAGTTACCACCACACCGATTGATTGGCAAGAGTATATCGAATTTCTACTGTGTTGTGGCTCAACAGACCTATTTAAAAATTGACATTTGTCAGATCAACTCCAATTAATAGTTGACAGTCAGAGACCCGGTGACTAACAGGGGATCTGAGGATAAATCCTCCCGGGAAGGTTCGACGCAATCCAGAATATAGATGTCCACTTGGGAATCTGGCCACAAGCGTCTCGAGCCAGAGCCCGGAGCCTCGGCTCCCAGAAGATTTTGGCTATGATTCAGTGACTTGGCGATGTAAAGAAAGCGATAAGTTTCTCTGGATAGGAAGTTTATCTCATTGTTAAACATGGCGGATTTCACAGCTACGCTTTCCGTTTTCCTTTAGAAATATGTATCGATTTACTATTGTTATATTTTTATAAATATAACAAATTATTAGTTAATTAATTAATCGGAAATATAATTTCTTTGTATTATAAAAACAATGGATGTGTGTGTATTGCGTTTACATGATCTTTTCCTCTCTAGCAAAAAACAATTTAGACAAATTAATTTTATCATGGGAATACAGAAATAAGAAGGAAACGTGATAATGCAATTCACACTTCTTTGTTACTTTCATATTATCACATCCACCTTATCTGCGAAAAAATAACTGTCTTCAGCACTATAAAAATACAAATAAAGTTGTTATCTATTTCTATTTTAAATATGGTGCTAAGATATAAGCAAACTATTCCGCTTTTCCTTCATATTTCGAAAAAATATTAAAACTTGCAAACATATATAAACAAATCGACTAACACGAACCTCGTTTCAAATTAGATCGGGGAATAAGAAAACATAGAGTTACTAATATTAAGTCTGAACAATAGTCACCTTTTACACCGCCAAATTATTTCAACTCTTCAAATCTCTTCAAGTGCGCATGCGTTAGAATTCCCATTTGGAGCCGTCGTTCCGGGCCCGGTCTCGAGACGCTTGTAATCTGGCCAAGACAGAGATTTTCGGTCACATTTTATTTCCAAAAGAGTTCCAGGAGGTCTTCCAGAGTACCATGGGTGGAGTTTGATAGATTGAATTTAGTCTAGATTTTTCATTAATGTTCCTGGTATGTAAGTGATGAACCAGTAGGCGTATCTTCCTTACTGCCCTCTTTGGGCGGAACGGGCGAAGTAGGTCGGTAGAGAATTCTCATGGCAGGGTCACCCAAGACGTGAAGGTCGTTCTATTATGCTTAGCTATGACCTGCAAGGCATAGATAGACTTCTACCTTAGGACTTGTCCATGGGTGTTTCAGACCTCGGTCCAACAGAAGTTGCACACTATCTCCTCCATAAGATTTTGTTGATTTCTACTATTCTAAGCTTAAAATTTCTTGTTTTGAAGAATAATGCTTCGCAGTATTCTTTTCATCAATTTTTTTAATTATTAGTCATGAAAATTTAGAAACATATGAGCATTCTGGAAATGAAACTCATTAACGGTAGGTAAATAATTTTCAGGACTTTATAAAAAATTGTGAACTAACTGGTAGAGGAAGATATACAATGTTAAATTCTTAGCAACGTTAACGTGATAAAGGATTATAAATGGAAAGATATAAGTGAATTCACATTTAGCAATTCATTAGAATTGAGGAAAGCAATTTCCCCATGATGAATTCGTTGCCGCGAGAATAAAATGGAGAATTTGAAATAGAAATTCATAAGCGAACTTCGAGACTGACAAATCATCACATTGATGAAAGTTGGCATCGGAATATGTATTCAAAACAATAAGAATAAGATGAATGTTTAAAGAGACGAAAAGCAAGTTCCAACTGAAGTCAAATGTATACTTTATTAGAACTGGGAAAAGAAAATTTTGAAGGATAAATTTACAGAAGCATGAAAAAGATGAATGATTATAAAAAATATAATTTCAAACTGAAGCAAACTCGATAAGCCTCAATGAATTTGAACATTTGATGATAAATTTTTATTAACATGAATAAAATAAAAATATTATAAAGGAAAAGTATATAAATTGAAACTGAAATCAAGTATAAAACTTTCGAAAAAGGCGTCTGATGAAAAATTGGTATCATCGGGAATAAGATGAACGATTAGAAACGAAAAAGATATGAGTTCGAAGGGAAGATAAGTTTGTAAAACCGTCAGAACTGATGAATTAAGACGTGTGATGATACATTTCAAGGAGCAGATATAAGATGAAGTATCAGAAATGAAAAAGGCATGGGTTCTAAAGGACATTAAGTTTGACAACTCCATTTTCGAACGATAAATTCCAAGCGCTGTAAATTTGATGAAAATTTATGCAAGCAAAAATAACATTGATTCGAATTTATACTTTTTTTAATTTCCTCACACAACTTGTGTGGTATTTTTCTGCATATGCTTTACATTCTATTTTAAAATGGGTGGAGTTAATAACTTTATTGACAATTATTTGATCACTATTATTTTATAAATCATATTTTATTTATGAAGAGTAACAAAAAGAAATGGCTGAATTTTGGCAATAATTATGATTTTTATAAATTGCGGCGCTATAAATACTTAACAGTTCTTTTACTTTTATGAAATATGGCTCTAAGTTGAACAATTCCTATAAAATATCGGGAGCTAAATAAGATCCCAATATTTTATAGTAATTGTTCCATAAAGGAGCTAATTCTATATATTTAAACTATTCTTTTGAAGTCTTGTTTTATTTACAATGCAGCAAGGGAAAAATATACATTTAGCTTTCAATTAGCATTACATTTGATTACTATCATTTAAAGTGTTATATAGAAAGGATTTAAATGAATTTATAAATGTTATTCACCAAAAAGAAAAAAGAAAAAAAAACTGTTCGTAAATATATTTATTCAGCAAACTCAAAATATTCAAAATATGTTATATAACAGAACCTGAAATCTACATTATTAAATAGCTTAATACTATTTATAAAACGGTATAGTTAAGAGAATAAATCTTACTTGGCCCTTATGAGAAATATTCATAAATTAGTATTTATTATAAAGCAATTCTGAATAATTTTCAGAATTTTTCACCAATTGATATTTGATAAAATCAATCTTAGCGATTTTTCAATAAAAAAAAACGCTTATAAATCAATTCATAATTGAACCAGTATTATCGATTCCTTAGTGGAAAAATTCATTAACCAATCTTAATCGAAATATAAAATAGCTCAAAAATCAACTATCAGACTAACAACTGAATCATAAGAATCCTAAAGTACAGTAATTCATGAATTTAATTTCCACTTCCATCAAGGATATTTGAAGAGGATTCGATCTTGCCTTCCACCCTAAAGGATTTTTTAAATGCTCCGAAAAAGTGTTACTGAAAGTACTTTATTTTAAGTAAAATATCTTCATGGAATTATAATTTAAAATACTCATCTTTCATATAATGAAATAATTTCATAGCTAAAAGATATAATTTAGAATAATAAAATATCTGAAGTGTGTATTTTACACACAGAAGTGCTTAAAAACAAAATGAAATAAATCACATTTTACTTGTATTTTTTCGTTAATAGCAATCATTTATCAAGCTTTAAATTTAAATCAATTAAAATATTAAAAAGTGGAAACATTTAATTGTTCTAAAATTGAAATATTTTTATCGTTTTTCAACATAACTGCATGCAATAGAATATAAATCATAAAAATAAAACTTCTTATTGGGTATGTTTGAACAATTTTTTAACTATTGTTTGTGCGATAAATTTTATCAAATGAATAAGAATTACTAAAATACTCTTGGATATGCTTCAATGATTTTAGTTAAAAGTAATGAAGCATTTGTTGATTATATTCAAACAACATTATCAACTATATAATTTAATGTTTCACAATAGGAATTTTTTCAATATTGATATTCTGGGGTTTCAATAAAACTATGGAAAAAATTCTGGAAAGTAATAAAATAAACTTTTTGCACAAATAAAGAAGAGAATTTTCAAAAAACAATCAAATACTTGAGAAATTTTTAATTTTTTTTCATTTAATATTTCATTATAATATATAAATAATTACGTACGTAAGCACGTAGGCTTACGTTTAAACACATATATTTCTGGCATATTTTTCAAATTACTATATTCTATCAGACTTATGTATTGTTGCTTGAATGGAGGATTTTCGAGACATAATTGTTAAGTTATAGAAATTTTTTTGAATATATTTTTTGATAACTATGATTTAAGTATACAAATTTTCCTTAATGATGTTTTTCCTCTTTTTGGCGAAAAGAAGTACTATTATTGTTTTATGTTTAATATTTAATATTTTATTTCTATTTTTATAAATGAAATTTGAATTTTGTGATTCACACACATATTTTGGTATAAATATATATATAGTGTATAAGTTTATGTATATTTTACCATCTCTATCTATAAAATTCCATGTATATGAATGTAATACAAAGAGTCTAATTAAACTGCCTTAAATTCCAATAAAAATTTATGCATATATTTCTATATTTATTATTAAAGTTATTTTTAAATGCGCATTACATTTATATAATAGTAGTCAAAAAGCAAATTATATTATGTTGCAAAAAATGTATATATTTACAAAAAAAATATCTGCAATCATGAAATTTGTCATGCATATAGTTTTACACAGAATAACAAATGATTGAAAAATTGTAAAAAAAGTTTGACGATTAGTAACAGAAAAATGAACCTTAACTTCAGGAAGTTGTAAAACCATTCTTAGATTCTTAGATAATGGATTCATTGGCAACTTAAAAGACCCAGACTTTTTGGATGATACAAGTTGATAATCCAAAAAGTATTTTAAATTGTCCATGTTTATGCAGTAGATTATGTGACAAATGTAAGAATCGATCAAATGTAGCAACTGATTTAATATTATTCCGAGACAGCTGAAGATACCTTTTCCATCATGTCCCACGCCTGCTCTTTTAGAACTAGCTCTGATGACTTGACAAGTCATGAAAGAATACTATATATATAGTCAGAATGTTCCTGCTGTAGATGACATATCGGTTTGTAAAAAATAGAATTTTTGTAAGTTTATATCATAATACCATCGGATGCAATAGTCGGTAGCAAACGAGCAATTGTCCGAGAATTTTGCAGCACGATTAAATTTATTCTTCGGCAGATGACAGATTGTTTTTCGGATTGTCATACAAGAAGTTATTCCAAAATGCCAATGGATAAAAAATACTATATCATACTTCTGCAGTTTCTGTCTTCATATATGTATGATGCTTTGTCACCAGAGGTCTCATGAAGTGAGAGAAAAGTGACATTTAATATTGAAAAATCTTATTCTTATAGCTAGACACAAGAGACATTGATAATCAGACACTAACAGCATTATGAATCTAATCTGGTATTCTTCAACAACATTCCAAAACAAATCTATTAGATTGTTACAAATGAGACGTTATACAATATCGATAATATGCCACTGGCAGCAATCTGAAATCAATTCTAAAAACAATTCGAAATCAATCCAAAATATGTAGCATTCGGGCAAGATCCTATAATAATAATAATTAGATTTTAGTAGCAATCGGAGATCAATATGATAATGTATAAGAGCTTTTAGTAATCAATAAGGCAGAAAAATCGAAAATCATTCTGATAAGAGCTATCCAAAATGTAACAAATATGATTAAAAACAATAAAAAATCAATATGAAAAGTCCTTATAATCAACACCATCTAACACTGATAATTCAATACTAGCACCAACATGATGTCGTCTTCGTTGTTCTTATCGCCTTGACAAATTCGTTGACTGTTGTGTCAGTCTCGTGTAAATTTGACACCTCATGAATTCGGACAACTATTCATAGTAATAGAGCTTATTTTTAAAATAATTTTTTTTGAATTTAATGTGTTAAAGAGTTATTTTAGAACTTTTTAACACATTAAATTCAAAAACATAATGTGTTAAAGAGTTATTTGTCTATTTTACCTATGAATTTGTGTATATCTTTACACCATCATTCTCTACTTGCACTGAAATGCTAATCATTAGGAACAGTCATCAAAATATATTATTTTTGACTCAGTTTTTTTCTAAAGGCATCCACATTTTTTTTAACAAAGTGCTTACACAATTTTAGGAATACATTTTTTTCATTAATCTATGTTTAGCTATAATGAAAATCATGATTAATTATCAACATGCTATATAACTTAATAATGTTTAGTTTTTTAAAATAATTTTATTTTTATTACAGGAGTCTTAAGAAATAAGCTAGAGAATTCTAAGATTTAGGATTTTGAATACTGCCAATTTTGCTCAAGATAATTTTGTATATTGTCTTTTAAACTACAAATTAAAGATTGTGTATAAACACATTTAATAATGCTTCGACAATCCTAAATTCCTTTGTAATTATAAGATTTCTTATATATGAATTGTATTCACAATAATAATTTTTTATACAAATAAGAGTTTCTTAGAACTTATGTATTAAAATAAAAAATGAGTCTTATTAAATTAAATTTAAAAATAATTTCTTATTCAACATTTAATTTTTAAATTAATTGTAAATTTATTTAAATTTTTTTCAAAATTATAAAGTTTAATTTTAGAATGTCCTTAGCACAATTTATATAAAAGGTTAAATCAAATATTTTTACAAAAAGAAAAATCAATATTTAGAGTCTAAATATTCACATCATTCTTTCACATTTCACAATTAAAAATCATAATAGCAACATGCATATTTTTAAAATAAAACGTATTAACATAATATTTATTTTTCTTATGATCTATGATTAATGACATCAGTTTTTCAATTTGTCAATTTACATAAGCAACATTTTTCTCATTTATAATATGTTGGACTCTGTAATTTGTGTACTAAGTTTTTGCATGAGATTCTTAACATTTTTGTATTTTCTTGTTCATAACAATAAACGAGATGTTTTTATAAGCTTTCTATATTTTATCATTAATGATGTTTCATCAAAGCAGTTTCAGATTATGAATTACTATGAAAAATGAATTAACTATGTTTTAAGTTGAAAATATTATGTGTTTTAATTTTTTATTAGTTTTCATCAAACGAAAAATAAATTTGTCATATAAATAATAATAATGATTATATGTGCATTTTGCTGTTGTAATAAAGATTATGTGTGTTTTTGATTTTCAAAATAAAATTATTCCTATTCAGTGTACTGAAGATATTATTTATAAAAAATTATTTATTATTACTCACAAAAAATTATCATTATGAAAACGTGAAATAATGCATTTCTTTCATTATATTTTATATAAAGTGATGCATATAGCTTACAACGCAATGAATGAAAAAGATAATGAAGTTTTTAACAATTCTTTAATAAACGATTTTTATATGAAATGGATATTATTGATCAACCTTCTGTTAAAATGAAATGAAGTTAAAGCTTTAATGAGATAGATAACATTTTTCAATATTGAAAAAATGGGAAGGCAAAAGAAATGGAAAAAATTAAAAAAATAGAGCAGATTTTTTAGATGTATATAGAAAGATCTGTGAATAATTCTTTCGAAGACTTTGACTATGAAATAAACAAATTTGAAGTTCAGAATATATTAACACAAGACGCTACCTTCTAAAAAAGTTTTTATTTTTGCACTCGTTATTATATGTGTCAATTTTCTTAAAAATAAGCTGTAAAAATTATAATTACTTTTCAAATTAAAATTTATCTAATGTAAAATAAATTCATCAATTAAAATTTATAAAATAAATTTTTATTGAATATATTATTAAATAAGTATAATATAATCGAATTCATGGTTCTTAGAGTGATGATTTCTAATTCAATTCTTTGCTTTTAAAATATTGCCCTCACTGAATAAAAGTTTAATTACTGTAAGCTAAAATTCCTTTGGTTTTTTTCTACCTCATAAGGAAAACATAAGAAGAAACTTTTATTAAGAACAAAGAAATTTCATCGGAATTCAGAATACAAGGCAAATATTATATATTTTTATTATCATTAATTTGATCAGTATTTATATATCAAACGTTTAAAAAACATTTTGAGAAATTTTCGTAGACAACCAAAAAAATTCCGCCAAGTTTTCGGAATATCATAGGTAGATTGAAAACATATTTATGTTAAAGGAGACATATAAATATGTCATTTAAACAGTATGTTATGCCAGTTTTATGTCACCAGAATGGTTGCTTTTACGTGCGGTATTTATTTAGTTCAATTATATTTAAGGTTTTGATAAAATGCCTATGAATCATAATATTTTTTTTACATTTTATGATTTTTAAAAATAAACTGTCATGGAATCATAACATCAATAACATGTTTTAAATGATATGAGATTGAATAGCAAGCTAAATTTTATTCTCCAGTAAGAAAATGAAATTAGTTTTCTTGTTGGGATCTTACTTAGTAGTAATTTAAAAACAAAGGGAGGAGCCATAACAGATGATAACAAATGCAAGCTTCAAACAAAATTTGTTCAATCAAAAAAAATATTTAAGCAAATATGCATTTGCTTTGAGCACAAGCAGTATACTTTCTACAGGCCTTTTCATACAAAAATGGTTATTTTCATATCTAGTAAGGAATTTTTAAAAATTTACTTATGGATGGAAGATAGAGAATGCATCATGACTTATATCCTATTGTTGGTGACAGTTGGGATCGAACTCAAAATACTCGCTTAAAAAAGTCTAGCTCTAGGTCATTGTAAATCTATTAGGCAATAATTTTCAGAGACAAATATACTTTAATTAATAATTTGATAATGCTTAATAATATGGCAGCTTATCAGTTAAATATTTATAGTAGAACATTTAATAATCAACAATGTGAGTGTAATATCTCTTCCAGAAGATTTTCCATAGACAGTATTCCCTTCATGCAAAGGAGAATTTCATAAAAACTTTCACAAACCCATTCGTTAAAATGAATTTGCAAAAAGTAGAAACGTAATAATCATCTTCTATTGTTCAATACAGAGATCGAACCTAAAACCTTATACATTACACATAAGGTCATGATTAGCTAAATTAGAGATAATTATAAGTAAAAGCTTTATTAAGGAATTATTTTGATACCGTGTGTTGCTTGTATCTTAACAACAAAAGACGTTGTTCAGGAAGCGAAACTCCTCTTTGTATAGTATCCCAAGCAAGATTATTCATAAATAATAGGCGGTATACATGAATTGCAAGCGAGGAAATCCGGAAAATTGCCAAGTACGTGCTTTAGCATATGTGTCAGCAGAAAGAAGAAAAACAAAAACTTATGTTCTTCACATAAATGACCTCGAATTTGGGAATTTCTCCCCTGCAAAACCTTGAAGTCCTACTTCTTGGACATAGCAAGCCTATTTAGCAATAATTAAAAAAAAAACTGCTTAAGAAATATGTTCGTTACCGCGTAGCGGATAGGTTAGCAGCTGAAAACTAGAGTAAGATGTTTGATCATCCTATGATTATAGCCGTCGTATAAGATATCATATTCCTGTGTCGTAAGGAGGAAATATCGACAATTACTCAAAATTTATGAATGTACGAAGAAGAAATATGCATCCATCTTTTATTACTTAACAGTGGCTATGCTCGAACATGAGACCTTTCATTCCGAAAAGCAGCTCGGCCCTACTAGTAAACTACGGTAAACCTTCGATATAATAATTTTGAGATTATAACTATTAAATAGAGACACGATGAACCACCTATTTAATAATTATTATCTATTAATCACTGTCATTTAATAATCATACCGTTATTATGCAACATAACTTATTTATAGAATCCTATAATTGATATTAAAAATATTTTTTTATTTAATAATAGTTATAGGATATAAAGAATTTCATTTGGAAATTTTTTAACTTTTATATTTTTTAAATCATAAATGGTTAAAAAAATATTAATAAAAAATAATAAATGGAAGTACAAATATCCCGAGTTTCATCGAAAACTATCTAAAATTATAGCTTGTCACTCAATGATAGGCGAAGAAAAAAATTTACATTTTTTTTTTTGTGGTCTAACAGAACTAGAAGAAAATCAAGCAAATTATGGGAAAGTATGCCAAGGTTTCTCTGGCACGCCATTTTTTTCTCTTATCCTTACCGTTCTAAACAGCGCAAAAGACCGAACGCACGTGCAGTGTTTCGCATCTAAGCGTGTGCATTTTATTAAATTTATAGCCACATAAATTCCATCAAGATTAGAGTTTCGCTGGTGGATAAATCTGCGGAAGCAACGATCTCAAAAGAGATAATCACCAATAAAGACCACTCCACAACGCTCTGTTATTAAAAGGCCAGTGGCTGTGAAGATTTCGGTTGATATTTCTTACTTAAAGTTCATTTCAAGCTTTGAAATTATATTATTTGAATAAACTATGTAAATAAGTATTAGAGTGAAATAAATGTGTAAATGTATTGAAAATCAGTATTTCTTAGAAGCTACCACAGAGTTTAGGATTCTGTTATGTTAAATAGTTACAACGTAATATCCTTCTGAAAGGTCTTTGGCTGTCATTTTAGCTCACATGGATAGACATAAGGGCATTTTGGATAGACTCATTGGTTTTAAGAACATTATGAATCCCTACAAATATATTATGCATTATATAAGAATCGAATCTACGAATCGGAAGAACAGAGTTACCACACCAGACTTTGACTTATTTTGACATACATAACTTTAACCGAAAAGACGTCTTCACTTAGTTGTCGACATCGTTATTTAACGGTGATTTAAAATTGCAAGATAGTACTTTTGAGAGAAGTTTAAAGGATTGAGTCAATGTACACTACTGACCATTAAAATTGCTACTCCAAGAAGGAATGCAAATAACAGAACGATATTTATTGGACACATACATTTTAGTGGAAAGAACAAGTGATTAGATTTACAGGAAATTAGGATGTATAGATCTTGTGAAATCAGTAACCAGAGCAGCCACCTCTGGCTGCAATAACAGCATTTATCCGCCTAGGCATGGAGTCAAACAGAGATTGTATGGCATGTACGGGGATCTCAGTCCACGCAGCTTCAACACTATGCAACAGTTCATCGACAGTAGTGGATGGTGAGTGATGGCGTGCCAATCGCTCGGCAACCATTGACCACACGTTCTCAATTGGTGACAGATCAGGAGAACGAGCTGGCCAGGGTAACAGTGGAACCTGTTCTGTATCAATGAAGTTCAGAACAGTACGGGCAACATGCGGTCGTACATTATTCTGTTGAAACAAAGCATTAGGGAGGCCTCGAAGATAGGGCAGAGCCGCGGGCCTTAACACATCGGAAATTTAACGGTTGCTGTACAAAGTGCCGGTAATGCAAACAAGAGGTGATCGAGACGTGTATCCAATGCTACCCCATACCATCACTCCAGCAGATGGGCAAGTATGGTGATGTCCAATGCAAGCTGGCAATGCGCGTTCTCCACGATGCCTCCAAACACGGATGCGGCCATCATGGTCCTGTATACAGAACCGAGATAAAGATGATGTGATGCCATTCCCGCGTCCAGGTTCGTCGCTGATCACACCATTGAAGGCGCTCCTGTCTGTCATGCAGCGTCAATGGTAGCCGAAGCCATCGTCGCCGTGCAGACAATCCATGCTGCTGCAAACGTCGTCGAACTGTTCGAGCAGAAACTTGTTGCCTTGCAAAGGACTACATTTCTCGACTCAGGGTTCGTGACGTGGCTGTACGATCCCTTGTGACCATGCGGATAAGATGTCTGTCTTCTCTGCTGTTAGTGATGAGGGGTCGCTGAGATCCTGCATGACGTTCCGTATGATTGTCCTGAACCCATCGATTCCATATTCTGCTAACAGTCATGGGGTCTCGACCGACGCGAGCAGCAATATTGCGGTACGATAAACCGCAATCACGGTAGGCTATAATCCTTCCTCGATCAAAGTCAGACACGTGCTGATAGGCATTTCTTCTTCTTACACGAGGCATTATAACAACTTTCTTTGCTGAAAACAACGTTGAAACGGAAATTGAGTATGAGAAAACTGCTGTCAAATCTTTGGTTTTATACACATTGTAGATGTCGCTACTGTCGCCTGCTTCGTATGAATGCGCTAAAAATCTAATCATTTGCATATCACAGCAAGTTCTACCTGCCATGCAAATTTCACGTGTGTGGTGTGCCGCTTTCCTGGTGTAGCAGTTTTAATTGCCAGTAGTGTATACAGTAGTATCGATTCTACAATATGATTGAAGGAATTCAACTTTCCCAATCCGTGATCTTGATTCAAATACAAGAAAAAATCCATTGCTCAAACGTTAATACAAAAGTCTGATTAAATTAAATCTAATTTTAATCTGTATTCACCAAGATTTGGATAGCTCTTCTAGTGAATTAAGAGCAATCTAACCAGTCGTAAGAAAATAGCTACAGCTTTATGATTTGGTTAAAATACACTCAATCGGAATTAAGGACTGATGGCGAAATGAGATGCTGAAAGAAAGTCAGTTATAAAGTTGCAGAATAGCAGCGACATGATACAAAAAGATACTTTACGAACAAATTTAAAAAAGAAAACATTGCATGTATTTGGGCATTGGGATTGTATAGGAGTTTCATCACGATAAAAAGCAGAAGAAAGCAACTAGTTATCACTAGGTCCATTTAATATCAATACTGATTAGACGATTACTAATGTTTGCATTTTTATATTGTTTTACTGAAGGAAGAAATATGTCATTCTCAATGCTTTGCATAAAAAATATTAAATTTTATGTAAAACAAGTAGATAACTGAAACTTATTTAAAAATTGTTTGATTATTTTCCTGCTTCTGTCATTTCATTTTAACTTACTCAAAATGTTACAACAAGACACATATTTAAGAATTAGTTGTAATAAATATTAAATAAATATATCTCGCAGTTATGGAAATAACAAATTCTTTTGATCCTCGTTATCTTGGTGAAGACGATCTCGTTTCCGTGACAAACAAGTAACGGGTTCGATACTTGATGCAGTGAAACGCCCTCGTTATTCTGTGTACGTTAAAAGTTCTGTAGGGTCCTATGTTTATCCACTGATGTAGTATGGTGTTGAAAAGTGGGTACCGTTTAAAATGACGAACTTTCTGTTTCTAGTGGCCTTGTGATAGAGCTCTTTAGACCATCAAGGACAGAAATTTTCCAGAAAGAATATGGTGCACTGTCAATGAAAAAGTCCTGCTGGAAGATGAATTACGTGGTGGATATTAAGATACTTAACAATGGTCTTCATGCGTTAAAAACTTCTTTATGTGGTGTCAAATAAAAAATCCCATTAGTCACGAGTTCAAAATAAACATCGCAATATGTTAACCTAATTTAACAAATCTCTACTAAATACGTTAGATTTAAACAACAAAAGATTTATGAAAATAACCCTATTATTGAGGCAATGAATTATGAGCGTTTCAAATTACATTTATAGGTAACATACTAAAAATTACCTTTTTAAAAAAGACTTTCTTATCGTACAATTATTTCTCTAGATGATATTTTTAAGTGAATTATATAAAAAATACTTAAATACGTGACATTAAAAATTCACTCATTGAGCCAGTTTATACATACACTTAATGAAGTGGTGGATCATGGTCCTCATAGTTTGGGTAAAGCAGCAGACTAAAATTTAAGAACATAAAAATCGCATTTTTGTAGTAAAATATTTTAAATATAGAACTGAGTACTGGGGTTGTATACAAATCCAGTGACGTTAATGTAACTATCTGCCAAAAGTCAGAACAACCACTTTGTCAGAGCTGCCTCTGCTGCGAGATGTATAGAATAAGAGTCACTTAAACTATTGAAGGTGTTCACTTTGATGTTGAGCCATGCCGACTCCAGTATCGTGGCCACCTGTAGATTATGAGGGTGAGGATTCATGGCGATCGAGATGGTCTCACAGATTCTCAATTGGGTTAAAGTCAACTGAGTTTGCTGTCCAGGAGAGAAGGTTAAATTCATCATGAAATTCTTCGAACAACGCATGTACACTGCTAGCTGTATGGTACCTTACATTATCCTGTTGGCAGATGCCGTTATCCTGAAGAAAAGCAATGCGCTTATAGGGATGGACAATGTCTGCGAGGACTGATGCATTGTATTGATTCATCGTGTCTTTCACAATGATGAGTGAGCCTAAAGAAGGGCAGAAAATATTCTCCAGATCATAATGCTTCTGCCACCAGCATAGACCATTTCGGCAATCATTGCAGGATGTTTTCTTTCAGTGGTTTCACGTCTTATTTGCCAACGTCCATCTGTCCGATGTAGAATAAAATGTGATTTATCGGAAAACACTACCGGTCGCAACTCATAGATGTCCAGTGCGGTACTCGCGTGAAAATTGCAGCTTCGTCCCCGATGAACAGCAGTCAGCATATGTGCATGAACCAAGCGACTGCTTCAAAGACACAGACACAGCAACGTTTACTGAAAAGTAGTTTGGGAGACACTGTTGATAGCTTCTTGATTTATCCGAGCGTCCAGTTACTTAATGATAGCACATATATCATCTATGGCCCGTCTTGCATCACATTTGCCACGTCACTGATTTTAAACTGTTTCAGTTTGCAATGCACACTATACTTTTACCACGACTGTATGCGAACAATTCACAAATTTAACCATTTCTGAAATGCTTCCACTCTTCATTCTGAAGCCAATGATTAGCTTTTTGAGACGTCAGAAAAATTGCTCCGTTTATGCATTAAGCCAACTATCGAAATGTTTTCCGAAGCCCACATACACCCTTTATATACGCTCAACTATACTATGCTGCCTGTGATACTGTCCGGATTTAACAGGGACTTTCAACTACGACGTCGACAGTACGTGATGTTTATGAGTTTAGGACACATCAATGAGACTGGACTGTGTATTTCTCTTATTACATTTCTATCATTTTGTTGTATATCTCTTAAATTATATAATAAATTATATAATAAATTTTGACACATTGAATTTTCTCTAAGATTTTTTCTTAACCTCTACAGCATACTATTGTCTGCCTGGTAGACTTTTCTAATATATTAAAAGTGATATTCAATGGTCGCAAAGGAAGAAATGAGGGAAATATCCCAGTTCACCAGAAGTTCACTCAGATATAAGAAATCTTTATTTCTCGTTGTTTAACGACTAAAATCAAACCAAGAACTTTCAACAATAAAGAATGTAATCTTTACCTTAAGGTACAGTGAGCCTAATGCACAACAAATTTATAACATCGCAAATGTTATCAGGTTATTCCAATGCGTTTCTAGCTGCTTATTTCTGCCAAAAACATTTGCTAAATGGAAATAATTAATTCGTAATTTTGAATCATAGTCAAGTCACAACACCATAACTTTCTTCTTTAATCTTCAATACCATACCAACGAAGAATCGTTAAGCACTACAAGCGAATGATGGAGTCACATATCGAACTTTGCTTCCTTCCGAATACGAGAATTACACCTTCCCCTAATAAAGTACTGTATAGATGCTTTTATAAATTGTATGCAAATCGAAAAGCATTCACTTAATCAGAAAATACGTGAGAAGAGAAAAATACCTCTAAAATTTTATGCTATTAGACATTTAGGACCACAGTCTCTATGGAAAAATCAGCCGAAAAGCAGCGAACTCCAGACTTGATTCCACTAAAGCCCATTCCAGTTGAGAGGCCATGTGCACATTAATTCTTCATAGCGCTCAAAACGCATTCCTTTTCAGTCGCAAGGATGCTTGGAGAGGAAGATGTCAGTTTAGGTTTTGACTTGTGCTTTACTTAATTGCAAGTGGCTTAAAATTATGAAATAGTGAATTAGTTTGGTTGTTAATTTAATAAGTAGTCAGAAATATTAAGTGAAATATAGACTACTAAAAATATATTGCAATCGTCAAAAATAACCTAGTTCATTCTGGTATAATTGAAAACCGTGTTATTTGGGAAGGGAATGTCCAGGATTATATTAAAATTACTGTTTAATAAAGAGAGCTGGTTACAGGGGCTCTTTTTTCTGTATGTGCACTTATTATTATGAGTGTTTTAAAAATTTCCCCCTTTTTTCCTTTTTAACTCGTAAATTTAGCCCTCTATCTTTGAAGAGTCCATCCAAGAGGGAGCACTTGAAAAATATTCAAATATTTTCTGTATGAGGTACCTATTTCTCGGAATCAAATATAAATTTACCAAAATCGAAATCACCGATGTTCTAATTAAATCCTCTTTCAAAAAAATCGTCTTTTTTTTCTCAGATAAACTCCAACTTCAGAGTATTTTCTAGATAAATACTTGATAATATTTTAAGGATTTAATTTTATTGAAACTAAACAAATTTTAAAAAAACAAATGATTGTGCTTATTGAAAAAAACATCACTTAGCAGGAAACCAAATTCAATCGAGAATTGTTGGTCTGATGAACTTGTTTCATAAATGTTTATGAAAAGATTAACTAATGATTTGTTAAAAACTATCAATCACATGCAAGATATTTGAATAACCAAAACGCATTGCTTTCCTAGAGGATTTTTCTGCAGTTAAGGAACGCATTCCACTGTCTCAAAAAAATGCAACTAGGAAAATTCCCAATCATTCACAGACGTGCATGCTAAAAATGGCTAAGCAGTATCAATATTTCGTTGCTTAAAATTAGGATTTTCCATTCTGCAGAGAATTCTCCGAACATTAGCCAATGGGAAACATCAATAATAATAATCCTCAACGTTCTTAGCAAATAGACAGATAGTTGGGGCCTGTTGCAAAATATTCTAATTCACATCACATTTTTTCTTCCGGTTGAGGCCTCTGTGAATAGTGCAATGCATTCACATACCGCAAGAAAATAAAACGGGATATCTCTCATACAGCCTCTCTTATAAATTTGCAAACAAAAAGCAAAACACTCCTGAACTTTCGACTCCCGTTCAACAGAATGGAATGGGATCGATAACATCAAATCATTAATATTTTATTCCCGGATTTTGAGCAGTTTGATAGCTTTTGGCTATAAAACTGCCCACAACGTAACTAAGCCGTCCTAACTGCCCATAAATTGAAAGACTTTTAAAAATCTTGTTGTAAGAAGAATGATTACATACAGGAGCAACTCAGAGAGAATGAATCATATTCAGATAACACTAGTGAGAAAAATTTCACTTTAATAATAACAAACATAAAAGTATTAGAATACAGAGCAATCTTTAGGTACGAAGTAATATATTTTCCATCCTTCCCAGCAACTATAGAGCCCCGTAAAAATGTATTCGCTTTAATTTAGTTATTTTTTGAAGTTCCAAATGAATTGACCTATTTTTGAAAATTATCCCTACACTCTTAAAAAATCGAGTGGTTTTTCACCACTCGAGGAGTGACGGGTATTTTGTACTCCATAAAGATGCAAAATGAATCCTTTTCTACTTAATTGAGTAGAGAAGTTCTCTTTCAAGCATTCCATCCTCGATTCAAAGCAATTTTCACTCTTTTTTTGACGTGTTTATGGCACAAAGCAAATGTGATGTGCTTTAATTGGTTTAAATCATCACGTGACTCTATGCTTTCGGTTTAAAATGGAGGAATTTAAGACTTCATTTTGTAAAAGCGATCTATTTGAATTAAAATATATGTATAATTGGACAAGAAGGAGCGCAGAAACATTACGGTAAGTCTTTATTTCTTATAATTAATTGAATGACTAAATCAAATCTTCATTTGTGATTTTTCACCATGATATAAACTTTCCTATTCGAAAGTGTGAATAAATGAATTCTCTATTGAATTTATATTCACGTAATATTTATAATATTTGAAATTTCTGCTTAATTGATAATGTTTAATAATATAAAAATGTGTTTGGAAATTTTATTTTTTATTTCAAATACTATTTTTCTGCCAAAATTTAATTTATTATTAATGAATAGTAAATTATAATGAATGCATATTTAAATTCTTTTAATTTCGAAACTGCGTGAATATGACTATTAATTTTCTCGTTGATTTAAATATCAAATGCATATTATAAAAATAGGTATGTTTTTTCATAAATAAAATTCGAAGCTTTTTAATTTAAATGTTAATACAATATAAAGCAAATATTAATTAATCTACAGAATATTACTTGACAGTATGCATTTTATTTATTAAAATTTCACTGACACATGTATTTTATTTATTAAAATTTCAATGACAATTTTTGATTTGATTGTTACTATGTAAAAGCATTCGTAGATAAAACGAAAACAAAATTTTATATGTATCAAAATTTACTATTAATTTGTATAATATTTTAGAATTTCCAACTAAAAATTTTGTCGATGGAAATATAATTTATATTCGTATTTTATGGTTGTCATTGTCATCAGTGAAGAAAAAAATAAAAACAAAATTAGCAAAAGTAAATCTGAAACATGTTATTTTGAAGATGATGAAATGCAATGTAAGGAAGAAATGGCTGATCTGGTATATTCTGTATAATGTGTAATCAAAATAAGTTTTATGGAGACTGAGAAAATGTTAACTATTGTTATTACTACAAGTATTAATTTCATTTTGCTTGTAAAATGTATTTAAAAGTTTGAAGTAATATTCTATGTTTAATGTAAGAATGTGGTAACTTAATTAAATGACATGAAAATTCCAATCAATATTTTCAGTTAAATTCTCTAAAAAGTTTTTGGTTCTTAAAGTTGGTTTTAAAATAATGAAAGGTAATTATTATTATTCATTAAATTAATATTACTTGGTAATTAGCTTAAGAAATTTTAATAATGTTTTTAAATCTATTTTGAAATAAAGTTTTGTTTGTTTTTACAGCTAAAACCAAATTTTAATTATCTTTATAATAAATTTATAATTCATTTAAAATTTTCTGAATTTTTTATTTGATTGCTTAAAAAATAAATACCCAGTATTTATAATTCACTTGACCACAACTAGTTTTTAAGTGTGTGATATTTTTGAGTAAACACCTATGTATATATGTGTGTATTTTTCCTTTCAGATAAAATGATTACAATTTGAAATGCTTTATGAAATTCATCGAGAAAAAATATTTGAATTTATGAAGTAAATATTTAAAACAAAATAACATTTTGTGATGAAAAATAGATCATCTATTGTTCTATTCTATAACAGAATTTATGTCTCTAAGTATCCAAAAGAGTCTGCTTTCAATGAAACATTGGTAGTATAAAACCTGTATTTTTTGCATATTTAAGGATGAATTTTAAAATATTCATGAAAGTTATAAACGCCGCCCAACATGTCTAGTGGTCAGCGTGCCTGCTTGCGGACAAGGAGGTTCTGGGTTCGAATCCCGGTTCGGGCATGGATGTACTTTCTCCCTCTATATATCTTGTCTTTGTCCTTTCCTTGTATGAATGAGGTGTGAATGGTTGCCTACCCTATAAACGGGTACCTTATGACATGTGTGTAAGCAAAGTCGCGCTTTCACCTTCATGGTGTTCTGATTAAAAAGAAAGACACCCCCAATCGACTTAAATTCGCAGATTAATCTTAAATAGCGAGCTCGGTTTGTCCAAGTGTCATTAGTAACAACAAATATCAACATTATTTTCTATCACAATGCCACAATGATTTAAGCACACCAAAATTTACAATTCCTTACATAATTTGTATATCTGCATTTTTAATGGTAGAACATGAAACATGCTGTTCATGCATTTCCAAGTTTTTTTATTGCATGTGAATAAGATATTTTAAATTATTTTAATGCCAAAAACATTTAGTTAAAATTTTGCAGAGAAAAATTTTTCTATATAAAAATGGAAGAAAAATCTCATTGTTATTTTGATATTTGTTTAATGATTGCATGATCCAAAAGAAAGTAATTAAAATCTATATTTTACAAAATATGCAGTATTGCTTATGTCTTTTATTATATTGTAGTTTTCTATCTTGTATTTTTAAAAATCATTTTACTTGCAATGTATTTGAATATTAGTATATGTGATACAAAAGCATAGTTTCAAAATTTTTTTGTTGTAATTTGTAAAAAAAAAATTATTCATTTAGTTTCACCTGTTTTTCAGTTATAGTTGATTGATTCAAAATGCTTTAACATTAAAAATAAATTTATGTATGCATGTATATATTTTTATTTAATGTTTAAAAATCCATTTTGTAAATTATGATAGGGGCTATATCTATTTCATAAGAAAGAAAAAATCCAAAATTAATTTGTATTTGTTTCATTTATATCAATAATTTATCATTTTTGCCACATTCTTATAAAATTTTTCAAAAACTACTAGATAATCATTTAATTTACTAATTTAAGTTACTACGTTTTAATTAATTAATTAATGATAATACCATTTTTTAACAAATTATACTTGCTTTAAATTACAATAAAAAGTTCTATTTTAATTTAATATATATGATTATTCTCTTTATTACAGATAGATTTGGAATTTGATATCCAGAGACTGACTGTTTTCTCAATAAATATTCTGCATTCTATGCTCCTAGAATATTATCGTATGTTCAAAAACTTGTCCTGTAATATGGAATAAATACGTAAGAATTCAGGATGATAGTATTTTTTAGACTGAATATAATTCCAATACAGAATATAATTACTTAGATATCTGATTTCTTGCAGCTTTATTTTTTAATAAATAAGGCTTTATCTTTTTTGAAGTATTATTCTTATGAAATTTTTTGGTATTAAAGTTTATATAGACACTATAATGAGAATACAAATATTATAGAAATTTTAGTTATTATGTTTTTTTTTTCCGAATTAGGTGAAGAGATCTGTAGAAGAAGAACAACGCTCAAAAGTAGTCAACTACTCTTGCTTTGCTGTGGTCAAAAGCAAGACCTGAATATGAAATATTTTTATGTGTGGATAGTGGATTTATTGATGTCGGATATGCAAGATTAAAAAGCGTTCAATATTTTATATAAATGTCATCATGTGTTTAATGTTAAGTACGATGTTAAACTTACTGTATTTTATGCTCTCCTGGACTATATGATATATAAATTAAAAAATGGTTCAGTTGGGAATATAATTTAAACTACACATTCTTACTATAATCGATCAAGATTTAAATTTTGCAAAATACAAGCATTAAAATGCATATTATCTTTTTTATTCTTATTTTAATAGTATTCTTATTTTGTTTTATTAAACTGACAATAAAACTGTCAAGCTCCAGTATTAATTTGACATCATAAACATAAGAATATTTGTATACATATTTTTATTTAATTTTTTCTGTATTAAAAATTGAATAAATGTTTTTTGTATAATCTTGCATTTTATTTTTAATTTCATTCTTAGTTTCATTGAAGTTATTTTCAGTTTAATTTAAACTTGGAAAATATATCATAAAACAAGATTTATTTGCAAATATATAAGTCAGTTTTGTTCAACAGAATAATCTAAATATTTGTCTTTATCCTCTAGTAACTTCAAAAATGCATATTATCAATATTCAAAAATAAATATTTAGTTATACTATAAATAAATTATTTTTTCAAAAGAACTTAAATTATATTTCTTATATAAACTATTTATGTATTTTTTAAATTGTGTACAATTTGTTGTACTAATAAAGTGTATGAAAATTAATTTTGTACTTAATGGGCCCATAGTAAACTAAACTGAAAAATAAGTAGTGTGACGATATTTTCTTGAGAGTGCTACACTCACACGTAAAACTAAATCGATAGAAATAAAGTAATAAATGGCTGAACTATTTGCTTGATAATGTATGTAATATATAAATCACTATAATTATCCAAATCAATTAAAATGTCATATTCAATTGTACTATTATATTATTGAATAAAGAAATCATATGTCTTTATATTGTAGTTGCCAAAAAAAACATAAATCCTTAAAATAAAGAATTCAAGACCTAGTTTCTGCACTAAATTGTCAATATAAAAAAATCAGCAATACTTCTGTAAAAGATTGAAATTCACTCTTTTTTTCTATCTAATTTACCCCTTTAAGCGATTTGTTGTTTCTCTCCTTAAAAGGAGTAGTTTACCCGCATCTTTCAAAAGAGTGAATTTCTATCTTAAAGATTGGTTGAGTTTTGTGAAAATGAAAGAGTGAAATTTCACTCCTTCTGAGTGAAATCCACTCGATTTTTTTAAGAGTAAATTTTTTCTCTCCTAAATTATATCTCTTCTATATTCTCTTAATTTATTTGCAAATACTGCTTTTAAGTTTAAATCACTTTTCTCACAAGCATTTCTTTCACGTGATCTGAGATTAAAATAGCACGAATCATTTTAAAACTAAAATTATATTTTGACGGAGCTGTATTTTAATCCAGTGAAAGCAAATGTTGATTATATTTAGTGCTGCCATCTGTTTTGATATTTTTCAATATGATGCTCTCGATTTCCCGTATATTACAATAAAATTAAATTTAAAATTAGTTTTTTTATATTAAATCTGAAATGATAAATGTATTTTCTATAAAACAATATTTATATACAATAGTATTTAAACAAATGTTTATTTATATTCAAGTTAATAAATTCCGACAGTATAATGAAAAATGAAACAATAAAAGTATAATGAAAAATGAAACAATATTCAGGAAAATGATTTATTGCAAACAAAAATCTTAACAATAAAATAGCCATTTTTATTAGTATTATTAATCTGCATTGACCAACTTTTAAATTTTTCATAAATTTACAACTTTGATCTACAGCACCTGTTCTCTGGATTAAAAAATTGTTATATAATTTAAATCTAAATGTAAGCATTCATATAAAGTTATGCATTTTATCTATTTTATAAAAATTTTGAAACATAATTTCTTATACCATTAAATCTAAATCCACTTCCTTACATTAATATTTCTCACCTGGCTTACTGTAATGCTGTGGAACAGGCCGACGACGACTTGCATGGGCGGGCTGGACTCTACTGGGAAGCACGGTGCCAAATGGCCCATCGGCCACGGGCAGGCGTTGGATGAAGAAGAAGAAGAAGACATTAATATTTGGTAGAAGCTTGTTAGGTATTCCAACGAATATCATACATTTTTATAACGCGATTTTTATCTTAGTTTAAGAGGACAATTGGGAGTTGTACTCAAAGTCACAATCCATAATACAATATTAAAATTAAGTTGAAAAGATGTTATTGGTTTATTAGAGAGGTTTTAAATGTCTATGTATTAGATATGTTAAACTTTGTAGAATCATCACCTAAAAAATGAAAAGTACTGAAAAAAAGCTGCATTAATGACAGCGAAATGCAAAAAATTCAATTGTATCTAAATAAATCGTAATTGATAGATGATGATTGAAGTGATTCTGATTGTCATTCAGTTAGTGCGATTAAAGCACGAATTACTGTAGTAATTCGGAATTCACCGTAAGCCGTAAGTCCCGATCAAATTTGTCTGGGAATGTAAAAAAAAAAAGATTGTAAAATGACAAACAAATAGAAAGACTTGCATATTGGTAAGCAAATATGAAGAAGGTCGAATGACGATTGTAGTGATCAGAGGGAGTACTGGAATGCTTGGGGTACAGTGAAAACCAATGTGGGGGGAATGTACTTCTCCATGTTTATAGGATCAAAAAGTGTTAGACGAGCATGGTTGACAATCGGGCGCTGGCAGCTTTGGATGACCCGTGACAATGCCCAATGACATAAATATTGAATTTCTGATTTAGTACTTTTGTTGAGAAATTCGTCTTTGATTGCCACTATTTTGAGAACATAGGAACATGAGAGGGATGGCTTCGTGAGTGGGTATCAAACAAATGAATGGATTTTAAAGTATTCCTACATCAACTGCGCGACCTATGCATACATACATACATTATGATGTGGAAGAACTACAGAAAATTTGATGTCAAATAAAGAAATATTTTAATTGGAAAAAACAATGCTTTATGTAATTTTGTAATGTTTTTTACTCTTTTTCTTTTTAAGTATCAAATAAGATTTAGCATCTCTCTCTACTTATAACCGAGCTGTAGTCGAATGGTTAGCGCTCTTGGATTCGGTTCAATAGTTCGTGGGTTTGAGTCCCACCGTGGGCTGAAATATTTATAGTGATTTGGAATCCACTTTAAATCTTTGGGCCTGGTCTGAGAAACACACTTGAACACACAAAATGACCATTGAGCGACAAACAAACCAACTCTCTACTCGTAAATGTAATTCCAACTGCAAAAGTTGAAACAAATAAGTAATTGCTATTTCCTTGATTATCCTATATGTATATATATATATATTCAGAATTGCTTTTCAGATGTGTTCGCTTTTCTGCAATCAGATTTGCGTAAATGTTTTTGTAACAAAGCTTTCTACATTTGTAATAAAATGATTTTAATCTTTCATCACATTATGACATTTAATTATATGCTTTTTATTGCTATAACCTTCGCGTAGGAAATTATATACATTGACTTTTAATTTTACATAAATCTATGCTTCGCTTCTTTATCGTTCCACGTTTATTCTCTGCTCATGACTAAAAATACAGCGAGATCTACAATTTAAAATATATTACTCACCTCAGAAATCACCCATGCCAAATTGAACCCACAAAATGGTGAATCGAAAGTTAGAGTGGTAAGCATTCGGCTTCCATAAATTTGACGATGTCTGAAAATAATACATAAATAATGTATATTTTCTTAAGCAGCCGACTTCATCTGCTAAGAGTTTAGGTGATTCGAAGGTATCCACCCCATTTTACCATTGCGAAAATATCAAAACAATTATTTCTAGAAAATTATAAACATTAAAAATAGAAATTATACCTTTCATGTAAGGAATTTGTTTAATTTTTAATTATTTTTATTTAGGAGCAAATTTGATAAATTATGTGTAAAAACAATAAAGAAGGTTGCCTACCGATGGCTGAGTGGTTAGCGTTCCTAACTGTTGAGCTGTTGGACCCGGGTTCGAATCCCGGTTCGGACACGGATGCTTCTTTCCTTCTCTGTCCTCTCTTCTGTGTTGTTGTATGAATGTGGCCCGCCCTATAAACGGGTTTGTGGTGGTATGGCGCGAATAACGCTACTCGCCTCCGTGACTTGGTTCACAGGTGCCCGCTGGGTAACAACAAATGAGTAGCAATCTTTGGCCTTGTTGTGGCATAGGGTTATACCCTCTTGTGCCGGCCATTGGAAGAAAAAGGAACTGGGAAAAATATTTATCAATACAATAAACAAATTATAGAATTGGAAAATTTGGGAGATGTAGAAAAAAATAGCGAATAATTTTTTTTAAAAAAATTACTTGCATGTAAAATTGATGACTGAAAATAATTTGCCTGCTTAAAAAAATTATTGAACCTTTTGTACTGAAAGTAATTTTTTTTTTTTTTTTTTTTTGGTATCAACTAGTGTTTGGAATTATGATTTTTCATGTGAATTTTTAACAAGTATGAGAGAACAAATGTAAGTTAATAGATGCACATAGTTTTAATTTTTCATTTAACTTTGTGTCATCTTGAAGTTTTTTTAAATAGAAAATTAAAAATTTTCGGAGCTGTCTTGACCTATCTAGTAACAAATTTCTGGTCTCACTTAAGATTTTTCAAAATAAGTTATCGCATCATGGATACCTTAACTGCCTAAGCCAAAAGTAAGACAGGTCCTTCAATAGACGTTGAGCCGTATTTATTTTCCACAAGGGAGGAAACCCGAAACATTTTTCAGCATTCACCCCGAAAAATGCGCATGCAGAACAACATCATTTTTATTCAAAAGGGTCTGCTGTTGAATTCGCAAATTCTCTGCTATTTTTCTGCTACTAAACTAAAAAACACCTTTTGCTTCAATAATTATACTACAAGAAATCAGTCTTTCAATAAATGTTCACTGTCAAGTATTTATTTTATTTATACTTTAGTTTGGAAATCTTCAAGGTTCTCAGAACCCATTCATTGTTTTTTTAAATTATTTTTAACTTTATTAAGTAGTAGCATCGTAAGCTTTTTTTTTAATTTCACCTTTTAAATGAGAATGTTTTGTATACAAGGACTATTTCGGTAGTAAAATTATCTCAAAGAAGAAAAACATTCTCGAAATCAATGCTGTTGGTGTTATTATTGAATCGAGATTTCATTACCATTGCTATATATTACTTCACTGTATGACTTTTATAAATGCACTCTTTGGATTAGAAAGTCATAAGTTCAATTCTAGCTTATGTTGATCAACAGGAGATTTAAATGTAACATTTATTTTTTCCTCATGCATGTGTTTTGGGATGGTACTTGTCTTACCGGTACTTACACCGTAACATGTAAATACAATACATTAATTATATGGTAAGGTTCCCCGAAAAAGAATAATACATAGAAGCTATTAAAAAGCGGTTATAAAGCTGTCCTCTAAGAGTTACCAAATTATTATATGTATATTTCCTATTTTGTGAAAATCTCTCTATTAAATTATTTTTTAATTCATTACTAAGAATAAAATGGGTAAATTCATCAAATGCCTACATATAGGATTTTTTACGAGGAAAATTCTTATTTGGCGAATTATTTCTCTTAAAAAGTATTAAATAATTTTCATAATATTGCAGCAACAGTAATCTGAGGATAAAGTTATGAAGCGTTCTTTTCAAAAACATTTCCTTTAGGAAAATGCATTGAAATTAACTTTATGGATATGTTATCCTTTTCCATAACACAATTAGTTTAAATAATTAACTTCAATTTTTTTCCTAAAAAATAAAATATATATCTTTTTAATTTTATGTGTTAATTTACAATTTTTAATCAGAAAACACCATTTATTTGGATTTATTTTAATTATATTTTATCATAATTAAATATTACTAATTAAATTACAATAACTATATAGCTCATTAATTAATATTTCAGAATTTAACATAATAATTTAGCATTTGTAATTTTTTAAATATATGTAAGCCATTAAAATTGAAATCTATGATAACCAAATAAAAAAGATATTTATTATACCTAAACAGAATAACATGATGGTAGATTTTTCAAGCATTTTGAGAGTTTACAGAATAAGTATTTTTGAAATTAGTAGAAACAATTTCTGAAACTGGCAGCTTAAGCAGCTGTTACCGGTTAGCGATCGAGTCAAGCTGGATTTACAAAAATGGGCAATTCATTCAATGCTACTGGAAGTCTGTTCTGTGCTTCATCAACCGTACTAGTTGGAAAAAGGTTGCTGGACAGTCATGCAGCAATCTATTATCAGATATTTTCGATTGGTAATAAGTATGAAGACTGTGCAAGTCAGAAAAATAACCTAATACTTTCTCCATCGGTTAAGATCATAACATGATATGTAACATGTTCTCCTTAAATATTTATTGAAACATGACGTTTCACAGGTTAAGAAGGTTGGGTATAACAATTGGTCGTACGATGTCCAAAATATACCAATCACCATTTAGAGTACTATCCAATAAAACTAAAGATATTTGTGCCGTGTTATCATTGGGTATTACACTATATGCAGGATTCATATTCATTATTCAATGCGATTAGATGAGAAAGATTCTCATAGATGATTAAAGAACGTATACGACCATCAGAATGCTTCTCCAAGCTTCGTCGTACTGTACGAGCGGATACTGGACTAGCTGGAAATAAGCCCATTTCTTTATTAATGGTCTGGGATATTTGTTTTCCAGTTTTAAAAGGCCGACCTCACTGATTTTCTGTGCTCTTCGATGTAAATCAAGGGAGGGCGTTGAGTTCCTGAATGTTGTTCAGTAAGTCCCTCATTAACCCATCGATTTCGCAAGCCCTAGTTGGATTTCAACCAGTGGCGTGTGGCAATATCATGGATCAATGGTCCACAATCCAGACAGATATTTTGCCTCAATCGATTTTCGACACTTCTTCTGGTAAACATTTTTTTAATTCGAGGTATCATATGACATTATGAGAAAACTTCAACTTTACAAAGCTATTTTCAAAAAAGAAATTCACAGCGAAACTTCTCTTGAACTTTAGATGTCATTGTCTAAATGTATGAAATTGATACATAATTTGCCTAATCTTTCTCTCATACTATTCTGACGTTCGTAAGATCATTCCTTCTTGATGCTGCAATTTTAATGGCCAACACTGTATTTCATAAGTTACCTTAATTAGTAATTAGTTAGCATAGCATGGTATAAATGTTTAGGAAAAAATAGTCATGGTAATTTCTTATAAATGAGATTTTATTCAATAATTTGTGTGTTCACAGTAATTTTAATCGCTATTTTACTGCATGATTACAAAATTAGTTTAAATTGTTCAAAGTGATATTCTTTATAAATAACGAAAGCATATTCAGAAAAATATTACATTAATTTATGAAGTATTTTATTAAACACATTTTTTAATTTTTAAAATGTTTAACATTAATTTTTTAATAAACTAATTATAAACTTCTGCTTATTGAAACTAGTTGTTTAAATGAAAGCTATAATAATTTTCTAAGGTAAAGCTTGTTCAAAATATAATATGTTAAAAACTGAAAACACAGTATTTAATTTCTGCAATTATTAATATATTTTAAATCGTTTTAAGAGTGCATCAAAATTGTATATTTGCTTCTATATTTCTATATTTTCTTTGAGAAATTTAAGGATTTAAGATTGAAACCTTTAATTTAAATATTTTTTAGTGTAAACAGATACTGTTGCTTTTGTATTACGTATCAGATTTATACATAAAATTATTTTGAATAACAGATTAGAATTTCGAGCGATAATTGATAAAAAGAAAATACTTCTCGTAACTCATGGTGAATCATTTACTCAAGAACTCTCAAAATATTATCTGTGACTTTTATCAATTTATCTCTATTATTTAGAAGATAAGTTTTCCGAGTGATGATTTTTATCTCGAAATATGAAATGTCCTCCCTAATATTTAATTAAACGAATCTGAAGACAGTAGTTTCTTATAATCGATCGTTCGGATTTATACTGGAGATTTTCATTTTGAGAAAGTAAAAGCTTACTTACAATGACTACTGCAAATAACAATAAATACATTTTTAATTGGCAGATCGACTACATAGACTTTAAATTAATGTTTTGGGAGAATAATCTGATGACTCTCAATAGTCCTTTATTCGTAACTAAGAATTTATTTGAAACCACATGGTATGTGTCTGTTCGCAAATCCGACAACACAGAGGATAAACTTTCAATTTCTCTTCACAGATATTCAAAAGATGAAGGAAAACAATTCATCCGACTCCTTTGGGAGCTAAATGTTTTTTCAAGTAAAAACAAATGCATTTCTGAAACGATAAGAAATACTTCTAAAGAAATTTTATTTGCAAAAGGAAGCTCATCTCTTGGATGTGAGTTGACACCGAGCTATGTTTTACGTTTCCAAAATAAAACAAGATTCATTACCATACAATGTACTATGGAAGAATTCACATATGTCAGGAAACCCATTTTTGACTGCTGCACATTTCAAATGAAAGCACATAAGATCGAATGGAATCCGAATGATTTGCGAGAAACGATAACGCTTTCTGCTTTTCAAGACATACAAATTAAAGTATTCTTTGCAGTTTCTAATGATATTTTATCGATTAGGATCCGCAGATCTGATCCTTGTAAATTTATTAATTGTTATATTGATTATATTCTAGATCTGATATTTGTAGCAAACAAGCCTATAGATTCACGCCTATTTAAACTTGATGCAAAAGATACTGACTATCGGCCGAAGCCTTTCAATCTTAATGATACTTTTGATTTCTCAATCATTTCACCAATGAGTTCAACGAAACATTTCAAGTTTACATATTGCGGGATTACATGTCCTGTAAACATTTCTGGATTTATCTTCCTTTTTACTGATAATGGGTTTCAAAATTCTACACAGAAAGAAAAACTTAATAAGATTAATATTACTAGAGAATTAGATCCTGCTGACATTTGGAGAAAAGACCAACTTCGACTGTACGAGAGCGGAAAACATTCAGATGTGAAGCTGCAAGTTGGAAGTGAGTTGTTCTCTGCTCACAAGTGTATCCTCTCGTCCCGTTCTCCAGTTTTTTCAGCCATGTTCAATGTAGATATGGTTGAAAACCAGACAGGAATCGTCAACATCACAGACATGGATGCCAGTACGCTGAATTCAATGCTCCAGTACATGTATGCAAATATTGTGAAGGGGTTCGACTGCGAGAGCGCCTTGAAGTTACTAGCAGCGGCGGATAAGTATCAAGTACTTTCCTTGAAGAAGGAATGCTCCGAATACTTGCTAAATACTCTCACTGAGGAAAATGTCTGCAAAGTTCTTGCTGTTGCAGATATGCTTTTTCAAAGCGAATTAAAAACGTCAGCCATAGAGTATATAAAAGAGCATGCGAGAAAAGTATTGCTTTCGGACAGTTGGAAAGAGCTTGTAAAGACAAATATAATTTTGGTTGGTGAAATTTTGAATATGTTCTCAGAATTTTTTGGAACACCACCGGACAAAAATAATGGTAATTAGCCAATAATTTATTTTTACAATAATTAATTGCACTTTTAAGAATATCATTGCTTAAAAATCCTAATTTTCTATCATTTTGAAAACAATTTAATATATGTACCTTATAATACCATTAGATATTTTTCTAAAACATACATATAAGAAGAAAAGTAATATCAAATTTTGAGATTCGAAAAATATTTTTTGGATTTTTCCCCATATTTTTCTCATGTGGGGCTCAATATTTACAGATTTGATATTAAATAATTTTTTTCTCAAGAAATACTATTCGGGATATAATTTAAAACAAATTTTCTAAGATTCATGAATATAGTTTATAGATAATCTTAAATTGTTAAAATTTAGGATTCATTTAAAATTTAGGATTCAATAGACAGAGAAATTCAAATGATTATTTAAAAAAATATGGTAACCATATAAATATGGGTATTTTCATATTTGCGACATTGAATATTTCTAAAAATTGAATATGTTGATGGAAATATGGTAAATGTAGTCAAAAAATATATGCACATTTTATAGATATGCACATTTTATAGCTCAACAGTCTTCTTCAAAAAGTTAGTAATCCAAATTGACTATCACTTTAATAAGGGTTACATTAAAGTAAAACATTGTTCCTCTCTCTTGTTTCCTTTATAGAATAATGAATACTTTTTTTCATTCAAACTTCAAATTGAGACATATCATAGAGGCAAGTATCATTCAAATAGTTAATTAAAGTTAATTATACTAGTTTTAAACTACAGTTGATATATGAGTGAAGTTCATTTGAATGATCTGAAAAGAGATTTAATAGGTTATCTTCGTCTTATTCCTCTAGAACATATTTGTGCAAATTAAATAATATTTGATTATTCATTGAAACCAGTAAGTCATGTAATTTCTTTTATTCCTCTTTCCTATGGTTTGAACTATAAATTAAGGAGAGGTCTGACGTACAACAGAACATTTGATATAGTATAAGAAGTTTGATAAATTATAAAATAAAGAAAGTTTATATCGTATATATGCTCTCGTGTATTTCTCTAAGGTAAATGGTTGAACTGTCGAAAGGCATTCAAAAAGTTTCTGAGAGATTTAATTGATGAAAATATTGATTTTTATATTGATTAAGAAACTTAATTGATTTTTTGAATACGATACAAACTGGAATATTAGAAATATCATAATTAACAAAATTTTAACTAAATATTTAAATCTATCTAAGGAACCTAACTAAAAATTTAATGAAAAAAAGCACACACACAATTTATTGTTCACTAACCTTAAATGTGCTTCTTTAATATTGAAGTGCGATTCACAAATATTTGAATTACGTAAAGTAATGTTAAAATATATT